>JAIVFH010000384.1:0-23169 GCA_025765595.1 Obelidium mucronatum
CCTTTCAACTCCTCTTCAGGTTACCAACCAAGGCCCCTTGCGGTGGCAACCCGTTTAATTTTTAAGCGAGGAGCCTTTCCAACTCCTCTTCAGGTCGGCCACAAACCAGCAAGAGGTTGCCATCAAGGGTGAGTGTTGTTGTGGCCAGGTGGGCAGATTCTTTTTTGGAGAAAAAGTGAAAAAGTGAAAATATGAAAAATGAAATGAAAGATAAATATGAAAAATGAAATGAAAAGATAAGATAAAGAAAATTAAAGTAAAAATACACCATTTTCATTTGGAAACACAAACACATATTTCATCCAAAACATCTCAAGTAACCGTTCCAGGTTTAAAGATTTCTTATAAATCTAGATGTGTCAAAGCAAAGACAAAAAATGTAATCTGGTAGCTCACTGGCAAAGTTGTGGTCTTGCATGCTGATGGTGCCCGGATCAAACCTCCCTCAGTGCCTTTTTTGAAGAGCCATCATAAAGATAAAATTTAGATGTTGAGTAAACAGTTTGTGCCATCTTGGCTTTTTGGAAGGTTGGTTACGGCCTGGTGGTTCCTCTTGTTGTGTCCTTTTCACTTCCAGGATTTTCATTTTTTCCTTTTTTCTTTGGGGAAAGAAATCAAATCCATCAAGGCAATATTGCAATCTGCTTGACGGTAGATTGCAGTGAGCTGGGTTTCCTGCTTCCCCCAATATGAGATCCTTCAGAAAAAGTTTCCCTCAGTTAGTCATTTGAGATGCTTGGTTATTTTAAAAGGGAGGGAGGGCTTCCACCTCCAACAACTCCTCCCAATGATGGCATGCTCTAAACCACTGGCATTGGAATGCAAATCCTCCACAATGGGGCAAAATTGCAAAGTACTTAAGCTACCGTTTGCATGTCTGAGGGCTGGGGTTTTTTTGGATGCCGCCTCTAAGGGTTGACTGAGGGATCCATGGGTTAAACTGAGGGTTAATCTCAAGTTGCCACTGAGGGAAGTTGAGGTCTGTTAAGTTTGAAGCGTCTTTGATGACGTGCATGGTTTGGGGTTCCATGCTAAGACTGTTCTTAAACCAAAAGCAGTCCAACGTCCCCCACAGCCCAACTTCCCTCTTTTATTGTTTTGATGCAAAGAGATTGATGAACAGCACAAAGAACTATGTTGTAGGTATATCAAGTGATCTTAATTACAAATAGAAACCAAAATATAGGGTGTGCTTGGTGCAGCGGTCAAGGCGCTGGCTTTGAGAGCCTTATGCCCCAGGTTCAATTCATGGAAACTCCTTTTATTTTAACAATAAAGATTCGGGTTGAAATATTCAATCCGTTCAACTTATAGTTTATTTCGAATCTCTGTTAAGTAGTGCAAGTGATATTGTATCTTTTATGCGTAATACTCAACAGAACTTGGCTTGAATAATTCAATCCGCAATTTTATTGTGATGAATATAAAAATTCTCCAAGCTTACCAGGAAACTCAATAATAAAATGGATTTGCATTGATGTTGAGTATTAATATTGCATATAAAAGATATAATATCACTTGCACTGCTTAGCAGAAATTAGATATACACATAAAAGTTGGATGGATTGAATATTTCAACCCGAATCTTTATTGTTAGAATAAAAGCAGTTTCTGTGATCCGAACCTGGGGCGTCAAGCTCTCAAAGCCAACGCCTTAACCGCTGCACTAAATACTTATTCATGCAACTTAGAATACAATAATACATGATCCGTGTGCTGCCGACATTAGGAGACGCCTTTGCTCACATGAGAAAGATGAATACAGAAAGATGGATACATTTTGTAAATATTAATTTGTAATTAATTTCCCCTTCATGATTTCCTCCAATCAGAAATCAACACGTCAAGTTGATGCACCGCATCAATGGGCAAATGGGCCACAGGGTTCTCAACCTCAACAGGTCTCAATGGGAAGGATCGATTCCTGCCAGGAACTTTGGAAATTCAAAATTTCATTTTATCGCCTAACACAATAAAAATGAAAAGTGGTTTTTACATTTGCTACTACTTACTGTACTTGGCTGCTGGTGGTTTGGTGGTGTTTGTGTAACCTGCATTTGTAACACATTTTTGAATGTATAACAAAGTCAGTTTAGTACTCAAATATTAATAGTTGGTGTAAAAGTGCTGTTTTTGTATCATCAAATGATTGCAATTAGTGGGTGGTTTATGATTTTTTTGATTAATAGATTAATAAAAAGAGAACTTTTCATTTTTAGTTGAAAAATTTTTCATGTAAAATTTTTCATGTGCATTAATGTGTTCCGGATTAAGAGACTTATTTGGTGATTTTCTGGGCTTAAAATTTTCTCAGCGCTTGATTTATAAGCACTTGGATGGTCAGTGCTTTCAATTAATTGGCACTTAAAGTGTCAGTGTTTAATTATTCAGCGCTTAAACATTCAGCGCTTAAAGTGTCAGCGCTTAAATTGTCAGCGCTGAAATATTCAGCGCTTAAATATTCAGCGCTTAAATATTCAGCGCTTAAACATTCAGCGCTTAAAGTGTCAGCGCTTAAAGTGTCAGCGCTGAAATATTCAGCGCTTAAATATTCAGCGCTTAAATATTCAGCGCTTAAAGTGTCAGCGCTGAAATATTCAGCGCTTAAAGTGTCAGCGCTCAAATATTCAGCGCTGAAATATTCAGCGCTTAAAGTGTCAGCGCTTAAATATTCAGCGCTGAAATATTCAGCGCTTAAAGTGTCAGCGCTGAAATATTCAGCGCTTAAAGTGTCAGCGCTTAAATATTCAGTGCTGAAATATTCAGCGCTTAAAGTGTCAGCGCCTAAAGTTTCTGCGCTTAAATATTTTTTTAAGTGAAGTTATACTCCATGGCGGCGTATAAATTTTTAGAGCCACTTCTAGTATAGCCTGCTAGTTTAGCTGTAACAATCTCTCCTTGCAAGAGGATGTCCGGGGATTGAACCCCGGAGTAGGATTTTGGAAAATGAAAATTTTCATGAAACCCTAAGTCTAATCCTGAGCTAATGAGTATAAAACCCTAATCCTAAACCCTAACCCTAACCCTCTATCCTAACCCTACTCCTAACCCTAATTCTAACCCTACGTACCTGTGCCCCGCTATCAGCAGTTGTCTTAATCTTTTCAGAGTTATTTTCATCGTCGCCCAGACTCATGATTACATCTCCATGTTGATCAACGTCAGAATGGTTATTCTCAGAATTTCCATTATCGGGTTTCGAATCCAATTCAGTAATTCCAAGACGCTTCATTATGCTCTTGAATTTTACTTCTCTCTTTGGTGGTGGTTTTGGTGAGTCGTCTTCTCCGTCATCGGTTTCTTCGTCTTTTTCCATCTCTTCGTCATCTGTTTTGCATGACTTGAGTTTCTTTTTCGACTGTCCCAATAACTTTTCTTTTAACTGCTGAAGTTTTGACATTTGCTTTTCCAGATTTGCTAGTTGCGAATCATCAGATTTGCGCTTCTTGTCAACCCACTTCGTCGCTCCATTCTTTCCAAAACCTCCGCTTTTGTTTCCAGCGTCTTCGTCTCCATTTGTTTTGGACTTTGGACGGCACGGACACATTTGACGTAAGTTACAGTTCTTCGCATGCTCTTGACGCGATTCACCTTTCTTAGTGTTTGGACATAGGGTACGCCAGTAGCAGTCTTTCTCCGCTTCGTATCTCCCATGCCAGGAACACCAGTGCTTTCGCGATTCAGAAGGCTTTGGTCCATCGCTCTTCGGGTTAGTCGACAATCCTTTCATTGCCTTTTTCTTTCCCTTTGACAGCGATGATTCCTTTTCGTCTTCAGAATCCGAATCAAGTCCAGCGCGTTTACGTTCAAGAACATAATTCGACTTAGCAGTAGCGTATTCTCCCGAAAGTCTATCAGGTGTGTACACTCCCTCTTCGTCAGCAATTAATCTTTGACACAAAGTTTGGAAATGGTGCCCATGAGCGCAGTCAGTGTTTATCACCTCGCTCATTGCCATTCTAAAATTCGCGTTCATCTGATGAATTATATCTGTGAACGTCGAATCACTCAGCGGTCGGGTCGGGTGAGTCATTCTGGTTGCTCTCCAAACATCTTTCGCTATACTAATCACTTCATCTGGATCCTTAAAATCCTTTCTTAGCATCTGTGATTTTACCACTGACAGATTCTGAATCACATCCCGATCCGAGAATTTCAACGCCGCTTCCTTTACCCGGTCATAAATTTCTTGGATTGATTTACAATCCTGGGTTTCCTTAATCCAGGTATCGTCCATATATTTCGGAGATCTAATCTCTTTAATATTCTTGAACTGTGCAGCTAGTAGCGATTCCAGTGACTTGTTGTGACGTTCATCAGCCTTTTGCTGCTCTTCAAACATTGCAACTTCCACTTTCTGGTCAGTTTCGAGTTCTTCTTTCATTTTCTTAACCCGAATCATTTCCACTTTGATACTAATCTCCTTTTCGACTTCTGATGGATAGTCAAATTCAATTTGTTTTCCATCGTCCATCGGGTCAGTATCTACCACTTTTGTACATTTTAACTTCTCATCTGCTTTCTTAGACCACTTGAAATATCTTGGGAATAGTGCTTTCGCTTTCGCATATTCTTCCCTCATTTCAAGTTCCCCAATCTCGCGATCAAAAAGTTTTCGCTTTTCAGCGTGTTCTCTCAATAAACTCTCCTTGGATTTAATAACCTTTTTCTCCAAGTCAAACTTGGGTTTGTCATTATCCATCTGGAGCATTTCGTTGATTCGTGGCAATACGCCAGCCTCAATCAAACTTCTGACCCACTCAGCTGCTTGAAGCTTACTGCTTCCATGGCGCAACTGGATAGTCTAATGGTTTGTGTTCATTTTGTCTTTTCGTCTTGCACAGTTATCACTTTGATCGCTATTTTTCACCTTCTTAGTATTCTCCAAAGAGCTGTACTTATTAGGTGACAAAATATTTGCATTCATCTTTTGACAATTTGCAAGTTTGTTTGACACTTTAGAACACTGCTCCTGGTCGTGATCACCAGGTTTTCAGTTCTAGGCCCATTACGCAGCCATCTATATGTTGGAATCTGCGGTCACGATCCCAATAAAGCTTATTATATTTATGTTAATAGTGTTATGTGACTTGTGGATTTCGTTGGAAAAACTTATTGTTTATTTCTTCTTTGTATTCTCCAGACGCGTTCCAGTTTCCACCAATCAGATTTGTATTCCACCCGCGCCACATCCCCAATCCCATCCACAAGTCTCACTATCAACCATATATCCATATGTTGATTACTTTATCTTGTTAGTTGTATAGATGGAAGGGTAATGTGTCCCAGGTAATACTTACGCGTTCTGACGCAACACAATAAAATAAACCTTCCCTTTTATATCCATTTGGCTTGTATTCTAATTCCATCTAACACGCTGTGGTGAGGGGTGGGTTGTAAGCAGCAGCCATTGTTTTGAGTGAGAGCAAGAGTTTCCTAAGACTCTTGCAATTTTGGTGAAGAATATGGAAATCCAATAAATGTCATTTTACTTTCTCTTCTCGTGATAGACTTCTTCCAGAATTCTTTTCACAAGATCCTACTGACAACTGCAAACTTCACTCAGCACTCAGCAGCAACAAAACTATCAAATCGATCTCTTCTACTTACCGCAAGGGACCTTTCGACTCTGACATCAAAACTGCTATCTTCAGGTCCGGGTATCAATCCCCGGAACATCCTTTTTGAAAATGAAAATTTTCATGAAACCCTAAGTCTAATCCTGAGCTAATGAGTATAAAACCCTAACCTACGTTTCCTAGAAGAATTCTATTCAAGTTCTCCCAGATTTCTTGGACAATTCTGATTTGCTGTGTCGGAAGAAAGGAAAATTCCTCGGATTGGAGGAACGACTCATAAAACAGGCAATATCTCCATACATAGCAGAAACAGTCTTTCACGAACTAAAAATATATTCAAACTTCTCCTAATCAATCAACAAAAAAAAATACTCCACAAATCAAGTCTTCTTTGGTCTTTTTGATTTCACAAAAGATTCCCTCATGCTGTTCAAAAATTCCCACATTTTTGGATTCAAACAGTCAAAGAACTGAGGAGCCGATGTCTCATTGATCAATGTATTGCCATCAATTCCTGATGTAGCTGACGTTCTTGTGTGGAGAAACACCTTGCGGAACACAGTCTTTCCCTTCAAAATCTCCAAAATAGCGTCACGATCTTTCTCAAATCCCTTTAACACACAGTTTGATTTTGAATTCCAATAGAACCTACTCGGGTTTGTTGTGTGAAGCGCATTGAGCCTCTCTTGCTTTGATAGGGTATCAACAAACTTGACTTGCACAATGTGAATCTCGCCGTTATGATTGTATATGATATCTGGACCACAGCAATGATTCGGCAGCATGATAAAGTGTGGTTGATTTGGTAAATGACAGTAGTCAGCCACGGATGCGTTTGATACACAAATGGTGCGAAGCACGGCTTCATTTCCAGGATTGAGGTTGGCAACCAGAGCAAACGCGACCAAATACTCCAAGAAATATCCCACCATTTGAGGTTGTGGGAAGCTCGCCATTTTCTGCGCAAATTTGATCACAATATCCCCAAATGGAATCAGGTATCGGAGACAGTCAATAACTGCTAATTCTGATAATCTTAATGACGAAATAGACGAACCGCTTTCGCTTGTAATACAAAAGCCAAGGCCATAGTGGCAAGCATAAGCCGCGTCTTGGTTACTGACAGGAAGAGTGGCAATTCCTTTCATTATAAACATCATAATCCCTTCCGAACAAATACGGTCCAAAGTATCGCTACCTGACAACACGATGCATTGGCTTCCCTTCCCCAACGTGGAAAAATTTTAGAGGAAATAGGGGGGATTGTAGATCACTGATTCCCTTTAGAAACGCACTGAAGGCAAGTTCCAGGTCTTGATGTCCAAGAAACTGGTCAATCAAAAAAGCCGAGAAGCGGGCTCGACCAAAGCACAGACTGAAATCTGAAACTCCGTTGATGAAAACTTCAATGTCTTTAGCCAGCATCCCTTTTTCAGTCAAGACCCATCGACTGTAATTTACAACTTGCTCTTGGTTCATTGGCTGGAACGGTGAAATTAACTGAAAGTCTGTCGCTCTCGATGCTTTCATTGCTCCCGACATTGAAAAATCATTCAGAAGATCGAAATCGATCCCAGTACCAGAGAGAATAAACTTTTTGAAATGGCCGAAGTGTTTTGAGTAGTAGACCAATGGGGAAAAGAAAGGGCGTTCGTTTGCACTGTTTGGAAGACTGAAGACTTTTGCTCCTTGGAGCGTGGCCTGAATCTCGTCGATTGCAACAAATCCAAAAGCGTCTTCAAGACTGAGGACAACTAGTCGGTCTGACGATTTTGCCAACAATTCAAGAAATAACTTGCAAAAGATATCAGATCCAAAAAACAATTTTGGATGAAGCTGAGCCAAGAGAATTTCGTGTGGCTTAGAGCAGTATTTGTTGACAATAAGGTGGTTGCAGACAAAGTAACGAACAAAATATAGCAATGTGATGTAGTCCTTGGTTTTCTTTGGATTATCCATGCATATCCGACGGCATTCACTAAGGTCTTCGGATCCAAAGTCCATGGCATCAGTGGCAGTGACGAAATAGTACCCAAATTCAATGTACAAGTGCTCAAGAAGTAGGCGGGTCTTTCCAGCACCCGAAACACCAAGCAGCACTTTGATGTTGTTCTCGTCACCAAAGTTGTAATTTGTTTGGCGTACATCAAGACGGAACTCCAAGCATTCTTTCGAAAAGGCGCCTTTATCGGGATCAGACAAGTAAGGTTTCAATTTGGCTGGCATCTGAGCCTCCAAGAATATAACGGCCTCCTCGTTCGACAGTGCAGCACGCTCGCCACTTGTGGTGTTTTCTATGGAGAGAAAGGTGTATTTGGGGGGGTTAGCGGATATCGTCGAGAATGTCACGTACACACTCACGGCTATAGATTGAATTGACGACGACTCTTAGGGGTCGTTTAGACGACACATTGAGAGCGAGCAGCGCCGCCAGCGCACAGCCGGGTCGAGCGTCGAGTCGGACTCGCTTTCCTCGGACAAGAAACACGCGGCGCCGAGGCCGCTCGATGCGCGCAGGACGGCCGCGGGCAGGTGGAGGCTGAGGTGGTCGGACGGCGAGGCGGCGAAGAGCGGCGCGAGCGCGTCTGTCGCATCGGCAACGTCAGTCAGCGGACGTGGTCTTGGCGCGCCGAGTCTATCGAAGTGCGTCTCGATCTTGACGGGCGGGTTGCTTCCGTGCTTGACAAAGAAGACAAGGTTGCTGCTCATTTCACACGTTTTCAAATCTATTCGCTGATTTCTCAGCATACGGGCTGATCCCTCCGGTACTTCTGCAGGACCGCTTCGCTTGGTATCTGTTTGTGTGGATTGTCCAGGTATAGTGCAATGATTCACTTTTATTGGCTTTAAACCACTATGCAATAGGGAAAAACAACCTCAAGAAATGCAGAACACTGATTCCAGCACAGCCTACAACCCACTTGCAACGAATTCTGCCTCAACAAAATCTTCCAGAAGAAAGCAGCTCTCACTGATTGTTTCTTTTTCCTAAATCTTCAATAAACCTGTCTTGATGCAACAACCCAACACACTGTTGTGAGTGTTCCTTAGTCTATCTCTCATTTTCCTTTCTTCCTTTTCCTCTCCCCTTTTCCTTTCTTTTTTCCTTTCTCCTTTCTTTCCCCTTTTCTCCCTCTATTTTTTTCAAGTTGGAAGGGGGCAAGTGGTATACGAGCTGAAATTTGTTAGGTCGGGAAACTCGAGATTTGGGTGAAAGGCACAATAATGTTTTGTTTATCCAACATACAACCTAAAAAGACCAGGTGAATATTTTCTTGTTTTTGGCAACTTTCCCAAATTCTTTAAAGCAAAGGCACTTCCAATAGAACTATCTTGACAGAGTCAAATGCACAGCTTCTTGATTGCATCCCAAAACACAACTGCAACTTGAGAAGTCCCCTTCCTTGAAAAACACACTCACTCGTTTTTCAAACAGCTGAATATTGGTTGGGTTTCCATCCCCTGCTCTGTCGGAAATCAATAACCACGTAATCATTCACGGCCAAGGGATAATACTTTCCATTTGCAGCAAATCGATCCATGTGCTTCGTGATGGTGCGCCCCGATACCAACAGCTCTATACCCCAACGCAGGGACCCATTAAGGTAAAAGTCAATTTCTCCCTTAATGGTGCCACCTGAATAAGTGAATGAGTACGTTTTACCAGCATTTGAAGAAAAGTTCACCTTCTTGGTCAGCTCCCGGATAAATTTTGGACAACTCAGGACAGATAGCACAATCAGGAGCAGTGAATTTTGCCAGCGCTTCCATAAAGAGGTGTTGGAATGTCGCTTCCTTTGGAAACCCGTTTACAACAGACTTGGATAACATGGAACATGACATGAATTCAATGCAAAGCCGGACAAGATCAATCAAAGTTGCAGGGTTATTCAAGGCACGTCTTGGAAACAACCAGTTGAGGAAATAACGTTTCGCAATAATGGACGAGAAGCAGACAAGTCCATTGGAATCCACAAGAATGCCAGTCTTTTGGAGCTTAAGGAAGTCTGTTGTATCTGCCTTATTCAAATCGCTTGGAACCAATGCTTTTCCGTTTGTGAAGCAGGAAACAAGAAACTCATTCAATGGAGCAGTGATCCTGGAATGATCGCTTCCAAAAACACGAGCCATCTTTGTCAACACACTCAATGAAAAGTAATAAGAAACTGCTTCAGTTTCAGTGACGGTCGTATTGTCTTTCACGGACGCAACAAAATCATTCAAAGCACTGGCCGAAACACGAAGAGCCCCAATCGATCCTCCGCATTGACTGATGATGACTGATTTGAGCAAGTTGAATTCCTTAAGTTCATCGCTTAGCCCAGTATCTAAATCAAGAAACTCATTTGCTTCCGCGCTTGACAAAAGAAGACTGTTTCGGTCAAACTTTGGCAGATCCTGGAACTCTGCTGGGCTGTCATATCCCCCCCGCAATGAGTGCGTTGTGGCAATTAAAAACTTTATAGTTTCAGGAACGCAAATTGGAATCAATTTAAGTAGAGTGGCCCAAGCATCTCGGTTTACTGGTCCAGAAAACGTCAGTTGTGCGTCATCAATCATGACAACAAGAGGTCTGTCGCTGGATGACTGTGGATAGATTTTATGGGTGATGTCTATTCCTGCTGATTTAATGAGGTCCAGACAAGTTGGTTCGGAGCCAGGAGGGTGCTGCCGCACAGACAAGTAAATACAATTGGGGTAGAAATCTTGAAATAACTGAAGGAGAGATGTCTTTCCAGAACCAGCCGATGAGCTCATTAAAACAAAACGATTCTCTAGTACTCGGTCAATAATAGATTCGACCAAAGCCTTGCGTGGGAGATGCGGTGAACTGAGTACGATTCCGTTGTTTTGGATGTACTTTTGTGCCTTTGGAAACATGGCGAACGGCTTCAATTCGGCAACATTCGACATCGCAACACGCGGGCCACTCGCAGTAGATTCTGCAGACAGAAGGGGTACTGGAGGTTAATGTTATTTTTCGAGAGCGTCAACCACGCACACACACACTCACGGCTATAGATTGAATTGACGACGACTCTTAGGGGTCGTTTAGACGACACATTGAGAGCGAGCAGCGCCGCCAGCGCACAGCCGGGGTCGAGCGTCGAGTCGGACTCGCTTTCCTCGGACAAGAAACACGCGGCGCCGAGGCCGCTCGATGCGCGCAGGACGGCCGCGGGCAGGTGGAGGCTGAGGGTAGATTCTGCAGACAGAAGGGGTACTGGAGGTTAATGTTATTTTTCGAGAGCGTCAACCACGCACACACACACTCACGGCTATAGATTGAATTGACGACGACTCTTAGGGGTCGTTTAGACGACACATTGAGAGCGAGCAGCGCCGCCAGCGCACAGCCGGGGTCGAGCGTCGAGTCGGACTCGCTTTCCTCGGACAAGAAACACGCGGCGCCGAGGCCGCTCGATGCGCGCAGGACGGCCGCGGGCAGGTGGAGGCTGAGGTGGTCGGACGGCGAGGCGGCGAAGAGCGGCGCGAGCGCGTCTGTCGCATCGGCAACGTCAGTCAGCGGACGTGGTCTTGGCGCGCCGAGTCTATCGAAGTGCGTCTCGATCTTGACGGGCGGGTTGCTTCCGTGCTTGACAAAGAAGACAAGGTTGCTGCTCATTTCACACGTTTTCAAAATCTATCGCTGATTTCTCAGCATACGGGCTGATCCCTCGGTACTTCTGCAGGACCGCTTCGCTTGGTATCTGTTTGTGTGTTCCAAACCCTACGCGGAGGTCGCCATCGAGTTCACCTCACTCTTTCTTACACAAGCTTTTTTAACGCCGAAATTTCGATACCCGCACTGGCACTGGCACTGGGATGCGCGACAATGCGAAATCTTGAAATTGCATACGCCACGCTCTATCTTGTCGATGTCCGTTTCTTTCCTGCGCCTGTTGATACCGCCAACCCTCCGTACATCATCATTCTTTCCCATGACAATGTCGCCAGATCGAATCAACTTCCTGAATATCCATGCACACGAACCCTCTTCGCGGAGATATATTGAATCGATCGCCATCGTCGGATGTGCCCAACATATGCTCCGTTATTCTCAGATTGCAGCAATGATGATTCTGACTTTGGAATTAGAGACTGTATTTTCGCACCCTCCTTCGTTGTTTTTCCTCCTAGTCCCAATCATCCGATGTTGATGATCCTTGTCCTGGAAGGTTCCACAAGTTGATGGATAATGGAAAGACTTTTTATTCAGCAGTATTCTTTGGCCAAAAGTAGTAAATCGCAATAGATAGAGTAACTGCAATGGCAGAGTAGTAAAGAATATTCGACGACGAAGCTGCAGATTCAGTCTTTGTTGTTGTGTCAGAATCGTAAGCCGCTTCGGCAGCAGCCCTTTGGGCAGCCTTCTTCTTTGCTTTTGGCGACTCCCAGTTTGCATTAACTTCAACTAGAAACTTGCACGCATAGCTATAGGCACCGTCCTTGTCATCACGATACGCTCCAACAGTTGTGAAAGTTGGACCTTGCTGGTTCCCACCATTCATCAGCTTCCCCTTCAACTCGGCTCTCGACATTCCATCGTAAATCTTAATGACCTGTTTGAAGAGGGCAATTGCACCGTCGCGGTCCTTCTCGACTTCATACTTGTATCTCCCCAGACAAAAGATGGCCTGGGCCTTATGAACAGCTGGTTCCTTCTTGTCTTTGGTGATCTTTTCCAGGAACTGGTTGTCAGCGTCGGTGTTTTCACAGTCCTTTTGCCCCAAAATTGAAAACACAGCAAGGAGCGAAAACCACCGGTAAGGCGAGGCAGTGGGACACTCAGTGTAGAGCTTCTTGTAAGAGTCAGCAGCGTCTCGGAACTTTTCGTCTTTTGCAAGTTGCGCTGCTGTGTTGGCCAGTTGGGCGAGCTTCTGTTCCTTTTTTGACATTTTTTAACCGTTGGCCAATCAGCAACAACCAATTTAACGCAATTTAAGTCTGCTTCTTAATCACGACGAATGACCACCAAGCAAAGATACCGAACGCGACATATGTAGCATTGATGAATCAGCCAGAGAGTCATCCGTTTCCTCCATCGGTACACCATCTACGGCCAGAATTGGGACCCCACCACCCTCACAGCTCTTAAAATCAATATCTTCCATGCAATCCTTCAATCTTTGAAATTCTGTCAATGATATCTCGCCATCCTCATTCAAGTCTACCATCGCAAACAAATTATCTACAACAACACGACTCAGTTTAAAGTCCCCATCGTAATGTCTTTCAAAAGCGGCATAAACTTCCTCTTTTGACAAATTTCCTCCTTTGTCTTGATCCATGGTTTCAAAGGACACTGACAACAGCATATCTTGCCAAATTGCGAGACAGAAGTACGACACAATAAGCTCTTTAGCCCCAATGAAGTCATACTCTTGATTTCCAGTGGAGTTCGAAGTATCGGGATCAACACCCAAATACGTCAGCAACGGTTCAATATTATCCAATCCCGCCACAGTTTGATACGACACGGCAGTATTGTACAGCCGATTCATTTCTAGGGGCTCGCCATTGATTGAAACTACTTGGTTTTCTATCGGATCCCACACAATCGCATCGCAACTCTGCATATATCCACCTTTCTCCACCGGAGGATTCTCCAATGCTGCAGCTCTCGAAAATGATAACACATCATTTATAACCCGCCCAGGAAGCTGATACTGCCCAATCTCCGAGTTAAACGGCATTTCACCAACCAAATCGCGGTATGTGAAAACACTCCCGTCATAGCTCCTATCTCCTCTAAAAGTCCCGGCATTCACAATACAGCATTCTGCTTGAACCGCCTTCCTTATGATCGAGCACAAAAACACGGCCATAGTACATGGTTTCTGCCGCACTTGCAAGCTCGACAAGACCACCGATTCTGGGATTTTACATAGAACTGAATCCTGCAATAATTCAACTGCACGGAGATGTTTTCCCACCAAGTCTAGTACATTCTTTTCCGGTGGATAATCGCGAGTCTCCTTCAACACTGCAGAGACTTTCGGCGTCTTCATCCCTCGGTACCATTCCACATCAATCACAGAAAAACGCCCTGCATCTACTCCTGTTTTCACAATCAGCGAGCCGTTTATGTTCTCTAAAAATGTCTCGTGTTCATGCCCTCCAATAATCACTGGGAACAGTTGGGTAGCTGCAAGATCACGATCCAGTTGAATGTCTTGATGTGTGATAGGTATAATCAAGTTCGTGCTTTTCTGTAAAGACGCCGCTTGTCTGGCAGCCGTTGAATTTACAGGCTTGATCTGGGCCCCACCGAATCTTCCTGGTTTGTAAAGATGCGGATCATCTGTACAAAGTCCCAATAGTGATACTGTTTTCTGTCGGCCTCTGTTTTCTCCACTCACAGTGACTGTTGCAAATGATGGAACCTTGTTAAGAAACAAGGTTAAACAGGACAAAGGCGCTAAAGTTGCAGATACAAGCAATACCTTCTCCTTTATCGTATCAGGTAATTCAAGGCCTTCGATGTTCGAATTAATCCAAATGAAGCTGCTCTGCTTTATCCGGGTTTTGAGGGTTGCAAAGTCAACATCGTCTTCATGGTTTCCGAAGCAGACATAATCAACTCCAATTTGATTCAGAACATCAATCATCCCAAAACCTTTATCCAGCGAAGAAAGGAGGGCAGGAGAAATGAAGTCGCCTGCTAGCACGACAATGACTTTAACTCCAGTGGCTCGTTCTTCTCGTATGGCTGTAGCCAGAGAGGGGAGCATATCCAGCTTGTAAACATCATTGACAGATATAATGCGCAGTCGATGTGTAATCGACCGCTTGCATGGCTTAATCCGAAGGTATAGTTGCGAGAAGAACTCCTTCACAAGCCTCATTGGTAATTTAGAAAAATGAAAGCGTCTAATATTTATCAACAAAAAAAAACTACGAGTCGCGATGTCCAGCGCTGCCAAGAAGAGACACCGCGTGTGACGAGAACTTGACTTCGTCAGAGAGAAACTCCTGAACTCCTTCCTCAGTTATGATTCCACGTGGAGCCCCATCTTTCTCCATTGAAGCAATCACGGATTCTGCGACGGCATCATTGTAGATGCCGGTGCCACGCTCCAGCTCTTTTTCAAGTTTCTCAACATCCACAATACCTGGAGTCATTGGATCATCATCGTCATTGTCATGACCATGGAAATCCATTTCAGCCATGCAGAATAACTTTAATTTGAGGTATTCGTCTTGCGTGATTTTTCCATCCCCGTTTTTGTCAGCCATTGCAAACAAGTTGTCCACCACAACTTGACTCAATTTCATATCTCCTTGATAATGTTTTTGGAAGGCGTCATATACTTCTTCTTGCGTCAAGTAACCATGCCGATCTCTGTCGATCGTTTCAAAGGACTCGGCTAGAAGCATATCGTGCCAGATGCCCAGACAAAAGTGAGATACGATTAACTCCTTTCCTCCAATAAAATCGTACTCTTGATTCCCAGTTGCGTTGGGTACATTTGGATCTACTCCCAAATGCTTCAGCAGCGGCTCGATGTTATCCAATCCCGCCACGGTTTGATAAGAGATGGCTACAGAGTACAAGCGATCCAAATCCAACGGCTCCCCGCGAATGGCGAGAATCTTATTTTCAACTGGGTCCCACTTAATCGCATCACAACTTTGCATATATCCACCCTTTTCCACTGGTGGGTTTTCCAATGCGGGCGCCCTGGAGAAAGCCAACACCTCATTGATGACACGTCCCGGAAGATGGTATTGAGCAATTTCAGAGTTGAAAGGCATTTCTGCCTCCAAATCCATGTACGTGAACGTCTTCACTTCGGCGCCATACTTCCGGTTTCCACGAAAAGTTCCTGCATTGATGATGCAGCAATCGGTATTTAAGGAGTCTCTAATCACAGAGCACAAAAAGATTCCCATCGTGCAAGGACGTCTACGAACGTGTTTGCTGGATAGAATAACGTGTTTTGGAATTTCACAGAGGACAGAGGCTTTCAGAAGTTCTACAGCACGTAGATGCTTATCGACGGATTCTTGAACTTGTTTTTTCGGTTGATAATCCTTGGTATCTTTCAACGCAATGGTCACCGTTGGCGTAGACACACCGGGAAACCACTCAACATCAATGACTGAAAACTGGGCAGCATCGATTCCAGTTTTTATCAGCTGTGAGCCGTTGATGTTTTCTAGGAACGCCTCATGTTCGTGACCTCCGACAATGAGAGGGAAGAGGTTCGTGGAAGCAAGGTTGCGGTCGAGGGGGATATCCTGATGTGTCATTGGGATGACGAGGTCCAAATCTTTTAGAACTTCGGCGTACTTCATGGCGGTTCCGTTTACAGGTAGTATGGTTGCACCTCCAAAGTGTCCCGGTTTGTACAAGTGTTGATCGTCTGTGCAGAGACCCAATATCCCCACTTTCTTTGGGGCCAGCTTGCCCTCCTTACTTGAAACATCAACTACAGAGTATAGCGGGAACCTTTGTTGAGCTGATGTTAGAGTCGCCACATGCATTTAATACTTAAATCATGTTATACCCGATCAGATACGTCTTCAGGCAATTTGATCCCCGGGATGTTTGTATTCACCCACACAAAGTTACTCTGCGCCACACGACTCTTCAGTGACGCAAAATCCACATCGTCCTCATGCTAGTGTGGTGGGTTTTCAGAAAAGGTTGAGTAATGTAATAACAAGCTGTGCGATACTCACATTTCCAAAGCAGACATAGTCGACCCCAACCTGATTCAAAACGTCAATCATTCCGAAGCCTTTATCCAGCGATGAGAGCAAAGACGGAGAGATAAAGTCACCAGGGAGAAGCACAATCAAAGGAAACCCTTTTGCTTTTTCAATGTCGATAGCAGTCGCGAGGGACGGAAGCATATGCATCTTGTATACATCATTGACAGTTATGATCTTGAGTCTGTGGGTTGGTGGGCCTTGTGAAGAGTAGCTTGATCGCTGACTGTAGCTGCTCAAGCTTCTCTTGACTGTTGAAAGAAGCCTGAAGACATGTGTAGTTTCCAGCTGCTCTTTTTCGGAAGAGACGGAGTTGCCGTCTGGAGTGGAGCCGGTTGGAGCCGGTGTTGCCTTTCCAGTGAATCGACGGAGGAGTTTTCCCATCATGAACCAATTCAATAATGAAATAGATTTTCTGAAACAAGCTTGCGGCTGGTTGAAATCGGACTTAACTTGTGAGCTATCAAGCTATAGACACTTGAAATGCAGGCTATACTGATACTACTTAGTCTGCGTTTTCTCGAGTTAAGACAGCGAAACCCTCTTTATTATTGTACTGTATCCGTAACGCTCAACCATTTGTCACGCCTCTTCGACGTTCACAGACTGCAATATATCCTTTAGACTTCGCCATTGCATCTTCTTCCACTTTTTGAATCGCTTCCTCTGTATATAATATGTGCCTTAATTAAAGACGGCATACACTGATACAAGATTAAGGACGTCGCATACCTTCAGGGCTCATCACCAAGTGGTTACGATGAAACCACATGTGAATCAATCCGATAACAAGCTTTCCAGCAACAATAGCAACCGCAACATTGTGGTCTGGGTTCAGCAGAATGCTCACAAATGTGAATCCACAAACCGCGAGGACAACAACCGCACAAGGAATTCCAAACATGGACTTTATCGGACGCTTAAAATCTGGGAACTTGTATCGCAGGTATAGAAATGAGATGGCCGTCGACCCATACATGAGTGTCAAATAAAGAAACCCTGCTGGTCCCAGAGCACTGGTTATGTCTGCCAGTGATCCACCAACAGAGGGTTCAAAGTATGAGATAAGAATGAAAAAGAGAGCCATCAAACAGCCAAACAGGTAAGACGCCCAAGCAACGCGTTCCTCTGCATTTTAGCTCAGTACAACTGCCGACAGAAACAAAGCTATCAAAAAATCTTAACTCTTGAATGGAAGCTCAGTCAAAGATAGGAATTGGGGCATCAAACCAGAACGCGAGAGCTGAAAAAATTCAGGCTGTTAAAATAAATACAGATTAATTTCTTTTACCGCAAAGCAAAGCCGGCTGAATGCGTAAAAGAGCGATAGCGTCGTTGAAGCTTGCTGTTTGAATTCACAACAACGATTTCAATACACGAAAGCACATTCCATACACATACATAGACAGCGGTAACCCAATTTTCCATAGCAAAAAACGAACTGCTCTCCTCATCCAAACCAATATACCCGGAAAACGTGTTGATCATGGGATACCAATACTCCATTTCGACAAACAATCCAGGCGGGACACTGGGAACTACCAGTACAAGCAGCCAATACAAAGTTATGAACAAAAATGAAGTTCCAAACATTGCTTTCGGACCATCCCGAATGAAGTTCGCACTTTCTTCTGCCATGAGTGGAATGATCTCGAGACCCTGGAAGTCTCCCATCATATAAGGAATGCTGTGAATAATTCCAGCGAAACCGAGTGGGAACATTGCATCCATTTGGTTGTATGGAACTGCAGCTATAGTGGAGTTTCCGTTAAACATCTCATCAAAAAAATCGCGCTGTGCCCATTTTCCGCTGTTGACCACGGAAATCTGAGGAAGAGTGAAAGCAAGCACAATCTTAAAAGGATGTTGGATTTAGTAATTAATTTCCATATTGGCGACCTCAACGTACCGTTATACCACAGAAACACAGAAACGCAAAACACATGAAAAATATCTTGTTCTTGACAACTTGAACACCAAAGCAAAATGTCATTATAATAAACCACCAAATAGGGATAAATTTTTGATTCCATCCAGCAAGAAGGTTGAGACTGGATGCCAACCCATTCAGGTTTCCGGCGAGAAAAATGGTATACTCGGCAAGCTCGCATTGGCCAATCATATAACCAACATATGGACCGAAGGCGGCCCGAGTGTAGGTCGCAAGTCCGCCAATGAAGGGTAGCATTGTCATCAACTCGGACAAGATTACTGTAATGTGAGATTAAGCATATGATCCAAAAACTATCAGAGTGATAGAATGGGAACTACCAGCAACAGAGATTTGCCAAATGGACATGATAGCCGTGGCGGTGATCATGCTTCCCCAACCATTTGCAGATGTATTTCCCCACCAGCCACATCCAAGCCCCGACGCCAAGCAGACGAAAGTTACAGAAAACATTTGCCAAGGGCCTAGATTCGAGTGTGTTAACGTTCTTGCCTCAAAGTCTATGTTATTTTGTCCATTTAGCTTATTCAACTCCAAAACCGCGATTATATTTATACAAACATTTCTTGTCCTTTTCTTCGTATTGAACACCGAAATTTTTAACCACCATTGCCGACATGTTGCCGATACTCTTGGCAACAGATTGTCTATCTTTTTGAAGAGCACCAGGGACATGGAGACCACTCACTTTGGAGTGATCAGGGAGAAGTTCCACACTTCTAAGGGGTCGAGTTTCAATGGGAGCAGGTGATAAGGACTTCCCCGACACAGCCAATTCTTTAGCGGATTTCATTTGAAGACGTTTTGTTTACGAAAATGGGTGTGCGTCAATCAATGTGGGTGTGAGATTTACAATGGAGTCTCTTCAGAATGGGATTGGCATTCCTTTTATTAAAGGAGGTAATATATTTTCACATTTCACGCATCCTGGCCAGTGTAGATAGGATTTTATGAGAGGAAAAAATTACAGCGATAAATACTGCTCGAAAACATCCCTATACGAACGCGGAATAAGTTGACTCTGCAAATACTGCGCGGTTGCAATAACTGTCCGTGCATAACTAAATCCAGCTGCTTGATCCAACTGCTCTTTTGCGATTCCCTCACCATA
This sequence comes from Obelidium mucronatum, assembly GCA_025765595.1. Lineage (NCBI taxonomy): Eukaryota > Fungi > Chytridiomycota > Chytridiomycetes > Chytridiales > Chytriomycetaceae > Obelidium > Obelidium mucronatum. Next base: position 19,361 of record JAIVFH010000384.1, read on the forward strand.
CTGCGTTACACCTTCTGATTTCCCCGGCAAAAAACGCGGTAAAGCATCCAAACTCAGCTTGAGCAGTTCCTTATTTTTGGCCTGAAGATGGGAAAGAACAAGCAAGGCTTTGTAGAAGAGTTTGGCCCCTTCAATCTCATTCTTCCAAATATCAATGCTTATATGATGGCCGCCAATCTGGAACTTGAGCTCTACATCGCGGTCGGTCAATCCCATTCCAGCAGTCTCGAAACACACGTTCGAAATAATGGATTCAGTGTACTCAATGCGATCAATGAATCGTCGTCGTGCTGATTGCATTTTCGCCTCGAATAGACACATACGCAAGATCTGTAAAAATATGCACTTCTTTAGGGCCTTTGAACATGATATACTAGAGAGTGCAAGACTAGTCAGGATGGCGTAAAAGTAAAATACACAAGATGGACTTACTGCGGTCTCATGGGGAAGCAAGAAATGCAAAATTCCTTCCTGCGCCATTTGAGCGCGACCTAGGCAGTGGACAAACATCCGAGCTGCCTGTTACCGTCACTGAACATGGTTGGATCAGTTTGTGTGTATGACAAGTTTTTTTCTTGTTGACAATTCTCAAACACGAACTGATACCCCAGCAGCTATTGAAACAAGCCGAAAGATTCAATAAGAATGAGTTTATTCAAAGATCTGGCAGGATCTGCAGATGTGTGTAACTGTATTCCACGTGAAAAGATGGCGACGGAACCGCTCTTGAGCTATCCTCCTCCCTCACGAAACACCCTTCATGATGTTTAAAGCCGCGAAAGAGATACATCTATTTACAGATCTCGCTTACATCAGTATCAAGGGAGAATCTGCCGTATCTCAGAAGAGATTTGTAGATCGAATTGAATTCTTTGAACAAATCGTGTCCAACGTTTGTTTCGAGACAGCTGGAATGGGAATCACAGATCGGGATGTTGAACTCAAGTTTGAAATGGGGGCGACAGCAATATCAATCGACATTTGGAAAGCTGAGATTGAATCTGCTAAAAAGCTGTATCGCGCCTTGTTGATTCTTTCCCACGAACAAGCCAAAAACAGGGAAATGTTACATTATGCAACGAATGCGTTAGGAAGAATGGCTCCCGTAGCTCCAGGATCTACCGCTGACGCAGCTGGAGTCGCGAACGCTCAAATGGCCATTGCTACCGCTAGTACCTTCCACAATCAGCTTTCTCCTCATTCCTTACAAATACGTCTTTGATAAACTCGCACTTTAAATTAAATGGATTGTTGATTCCCAATAAAATGCCTCCGTAAAAAATGGGGAATGAGAATCCTCTTGAAAACTCTTAAATCCGCCTTCAGAACTCAGAGTCAGAGAGACCAGGCTCAATCTTCCGAAAGTCGGTGCATATAGGGCTTTAATCTGACACTAACACTTGAATAGAGGGTTTCAGAGATTATGTATTGTTGATAGTTTCGATTTTTTCCGAAAGCACAAGTCTACAACCGAACCAGCAACGCCTTCTAAACCAATGCACCCCAACACAGTGATGAACTTTCCGCCCAGCCTGGTCAATCGATCTTTATCGCTCAGCGCAAACCGTGCATACTTCCAACAGGCTCCTATTAGCACTTGACGCTAGAATAATAGTCGCAAGGAATTTTACCCCCTTCGACACAGAAGCAACCTCCCTCTTCTTAACAGCTTTTGACCGCCGGCACTCTCGACAAAATAATTCTCCAGTAGAAGCATCCACCATCAACTGAGCCAATGTCAAACTCAAATTCCAAGGACTCATGACAACACCTTTTCCCAACGCCCAAATCCGAACAGCGATCGATGAACCATCATCTCGTCGATTTTTACAGCAAGAACACTCCCCACATACAGCGGCCGCCCCAGTTGTTGTCCAAGAAACACGTTCTCTCGGATACCCAACCGAGCGTCCATCACTATTCCCTGCAGAATCCTCCAAAAATATACTCCGGGGAGTTTGTGGAACATCGCTCCTAGGACTGCGCATACATTCATCATCTTGTTCACAACCCTCAACAACAGTGCTACTCCCGTCGCCCATCGCGGACTCAGGCAACTCCAAGTCCAAAAGCTCCAAACCAGGAACGACCGCCAATCCAAGCGTTTGCACCATTCCAGGAGACCAAATTTCTTTGATGGCCGTGGACGAAGCGGACGTAGGATATATTGAAGGAGTTTGCATGGGTGTCATTGCGGGGCTGAGGAGGAACGAAGTTATATCTTCTGGCGCATCAAACCACACTTCCATTGATGGAGAGGGATGCATAAGTGGGGTAAAGAAGGATTCAGACCCTGTGGCGAATGGCGATGGGGGAATACTGCCCGAGGTCGATTTATATGGCTTCAAAAGGGGAGAGCGGGTGTAAAGAGATCGCTTGTTTTGAAGACTTAAAATAGATGGTGGTGTTGATGATGGAGCAGGTGAAAGCAGTAATGAGAGTGGGCTAATATCATGGGGAAACACTTTGGCGATATCGACATTTTTGTGTACAAGTTCGACAGTTTTGAGGATATGAACAGATGCATTTTTGAGGGATTCGTCGCTTCCGTACCGTACAAACAATTCGCTACATTTGGAGACAGTGCATGTACCGCCGTGTTCACTCAGCAACAAATCTCCATCAAAGTACTCCAACATTTCCTCTTTGGTTAAGAAAAGAAGTTTCTTGCATGCTTCAGCCGACAAAGCCCGTTTCACAATCGACCAAATTCCTGAATGCAACCACCCAAAATTCAAGACATAGAGCGTCCCGAAAATCCCAGGGAAAGTGATTCGCAAAGAGACTCAAGAGAATAGGCATCATTTCATAATTGATGTTAGCGAGGCCGACACCTTCGAGGTCTACGATAACACTCAGTTGGTGGATAAGAGTTACATTATTTGGAGTGATTCTCCAATCTGGAGCAGTGTTGCGGGAAGTGGACGACGAGTGGAAGCGAGCAAGCGATTCATTGACCGATGCGATACATCGACGCCCAACTTCTAAGGTATATACCAAGGCATCTTTAAAGTCATTGATGTAGTTCTTTTCTGTAGCTGCATTGTATTTCGCCATATTAATGTGTAGGGTGGGTCGCCCCTGTTTGTCTTGACCGTGAATTTTGAAAATCCCCAGTGAAAGATAGTCCTGAGCCTGGATAGATAAGAATATTAGAGTGAAGTTAAGAATGTGATTATTAAAAGACGAAGATAAGTACCTTGGGTGAGATCTGCTCTGATCCAAGTTTGACACCTTCCGCTGGACTCAACCTCCACTGGATATGCAGCAGCAGATTGGCTGCGGTTTCCTCCTTGTTCAAGTTGCATTTGAAATAAAAGCGAAACAGAAACGACGGGTCCGAAACAAGTGCAACCACATGCGGCAGTGCTCCCTTACGCTGGTTTGGCTCAAGCAAACCTAACAGCTGCGTAACGATTCCCAGCAGATTGTGGCTGTGTGAAGACACGAGGCAGCTGCCTGTGTGTGCATTTGCAAGCGCTGGAAACAGCGCTTCGTGTGCCATCATTGATTGCTGAAGAAAAACAAAAAAAAAATGAGAAGAGAATGACAAATCCTCAAGTCTGCACCACGTAGCATCAAATAACAAATCATCATATTCAGAATATTTAAAAAACCAACGGAAGAAAACGCACTTAGTTTTCTTCAAGTCAACGCAGTATTTGCTTCAACCGTTCCTTCTTTTCAACCCATTCCTCGTCAGTCATTCCAAACACAAACGTATCCCGCACCATTCCCTTGTAAAACTGATGTTTTCGAAATATTGCTTCGTGTGTGAATCCAAGCTTTAAAGCTGTCTTTTGACTTGG
>JAIVFH010000385.1:0-23116 GCA_025765595.1 Obelidium mucronatum
AAGCTTGTGAATTCATGCTCGATTGTGGATCGACAGAGAGTTGTGGAAATCTTTGCCTTGTTTATGGCTGTGAATGAGAAACATTTGGTATATAATATCTCTTTTTTTGGGTTGCATTTTTTTGTTTTTTTTTGTTTTGGATGAATAATAACCCACCTATTTTTTATTTATTTATTTTTGGATTTTTAGAATCACATGTACAAGATCTCAGATAGTGTATACAAACCAATGGAACCGGTTGATGAAAACACTTATATTAATTTAAACGACGGCTTGTTGCCACCTGAAGCAATCAAATTTAAAAGGACTCTGGAAACGATTTCATCCTTGAATGAATCTATGGCCACCATCAATGAATTTTGTGTCGTATTTTGGGTAAAAAAAAAAACTTTCCCCTTTGTCGCGTTCTTTTTTATGTATCCGTTGTATTTTTGTTATTTACATGTATTTTCTTTTTTAGCTGCGAGATGAAGTACCTTATGCACAGCGATTCGCTCAAATGACAAAAGTGAATCGAAAACTGATTGCTCTTTGCAGTACAAACACGGAAGAACTGGAAAAGTACATGTTGGCGTTGGAGCTTGCAAAGTTTAACAATAACAGTTTGATGGTTTGGTTGCTTTCTTTTTTTTTTTTTTTTTTAAAAAAGTCTTTGGTGCCCAATCGTCTCTTTCTCTATCTACTTGTTATAACACACTTTTTTTTTTTTTTTTTTTAGGACAAGTATTTGGATGAAGAAATACGGAAACTAAGGATGGAGTAAATTTTGACCGAGAAATCAGAAAGTTTCAGTTTAAAAAGTAAATAAATTATTCCACGTGCACACTCTCTTGGGTTCCTCTATAAAAAACCGGGAAGATGAGAAAAAAAATGTATTTATTCATTTTCTTTAAAAGTCGTTGACGTCATCTTTTGCAACAACAACAACATCTTGAATCACATGTGCAGTAACAATAAAGCCAACTGGCATTGGAAAATACACAGCATCATTCTTCTTTCTCCACACATTGGACTCCCCGCCCTCGCGTTCTTTCGTAACATCAATCCAATCCCCCCCTCCAATTTTTTCGTACACAAAACGGGTCGGAGTGTATTTGACATTGCATACCTTCTTGTCCAATGGGATTACAAACTCAATGGTTGGGAGCGGTTCTGCCTGGAATGAGGCCAAGATTGCTTGACTTTGAAGATCATTTTTGAATTCCGAAGCTTGCAGCCCATCTTTAGTGTACAGGTAGGGAGACAAGTTTTTTGGAGTCATTGACACTTCAATGCCAAACGCATCTGCTGCAACTGCAAATTTGGCAGTGTGGCCGGCAATAATTGATACTTGAATTAAGTATGATTCCTCCAGAGGAATCACTCGGTAGAGTTGGTCAAAACTTGCGTCTTGATCGTCAGAGTCAATTTTTGCCTCATTGACGGTGGGAGGCAGAACCTTCGGTGGCAGGGGTGTCTTTTGAGGAGGGACTTTTCCAGTCAACAAGTAATGGAATTCGTCAACGCCAAGCCTGCCTAAACCAAGGGGCTGCCCGTTTGAGCCCAACAAAACAGGTTTCGAACTTGAGGCCGCCAACAACGAGTTAATAGAAGATCCTATATAAGTAGTCGTTATATTGCAGAATTAAAGATAAATGTACAATATCACCTGAAGATACTCCAAGCGGTGCTTTAAGTTTGTTTTTGAGAGATGTCTTGTGGACTTTGACAAGCTGGCCGGTGGCGTCACTCTCGATCACTTGGTCGATATCGTCAGGAGTTGGTTCTTGACCGTGGACCTTTTTGAATGATGCCCGAGCTTGGTTCAAAGCAGCATCAAGCTCGGCAGACCATTTAAGCTTGATCGCTTTTGGCATGTGTGAATTTCGAAAACTTTGTAAATCCCACAAATTGAATCAGCTGCTGTTTTAAAACACCATTAAAAAATGATCGAATAGCCATGCAAAAAAAAGGAGTGATAAATCAAATTCCAACATTTACAGGGCTTAAAAGATGGCTTGTATCTTTTTATTGGCTGATCATCTAATGACGCCATAGACGCCATCTCATGGAGCAGCTCCTGGCGCTTCAAATGCACCTTTTTTTTGAGTATTGACATGGAATTATGTAAACTGTGTGGGTTTTATTGAAACAGAATAGAACAAGTATCAAATCGAAGAAAAAAAACACATTTGCAAAAAACCAGTAAAAAACACCATCCAACAACTGCAGTATGACATCCTTCTCCAGCATAGCCGCGAGATACATGTCCCGGAAACGCGTTGCACAAGGATCAACAGCGTTTGATCGCCAGTTCCGATCCCACTTCGGGATGTCGGTGGTGTCTTGCGAAGATGTCTGGCAAGAGCTGGCTGCTGCAAATCTTCATATATCCCTCAAAAAAGTTCATCTTTTATGGGCTTTATTTCACTTAAAGGTTTATGCCTCAATTGATGTGTCATCCTGTCGATTTGGAACAACACCTCCAACGTGGCGAAAATGGGTGGAGATAGTACTTGATCGTTTACTCCAGTTGGATGTTGTAAGTAGCTCTCTTTTGTAATGTATAATTGTTTCTTAAATTCTTTTGCTTGAATCTAGATTCATTGGGATTCTCGGTTCGAAAATTGGAACTCGCTTCAACCTTCGTGCTATGTCGATGGAGTCCACTGTTATGCTGAGGAGCGCCGCCCAATCCGCCGAAGTGATTACAGCCACAAGCTCAATCGCGCTGGCTGGGCATTCGAGATCGCCACAGCATTAGGAGTTTCGAAAATTGTTCATGTTTCTGGTGGTGTTCCTGCCGGGGATTGGCCAGATCTGAAATTGGCCCGTTCAATGCTGGTGCCACGACTACTTCCAGGGGAGCGTGTTGCTGCTGACAAAGGCTATCGGGAGCAAGGTGGGAATGGGAGTTTTGTGACTCCAGTGACAAACAGAGCCAACGATCCAGTCATAGATACCCACAATATTGTCCTTAAAAAGATGGGTGCCCGGCACGAAACAGTCAACAAAAGAATGAAAGATTATCAGATTTTAAAGTCTTATTGTGGCAAGCGAGAAGAGTTTCCAAAAGTGTTCTTTGTTGTTGCTAACCTCACACAAATTAAATTACGAACCGAGCCGCTTTATTCTCTTTAATCTCTTTGTTAAAAACAAATGAAATCAAATAAATAGATAAATGTGTTTTTTTTTCTCATCTTCCGGATCCCACGATTTTCCAATATCAAAAAATGAACACCATAAACACCTTCAGCAACACCACCACCATCACCAACACCAGCACCACCTCTCTCCCAAAACCCAACAACAATCGCGGCCGCAAGAAACTCACAACAGAACCCAAATCCAAAAGAACAGGCCAAAACAGATCCGCCCAGGAAGCATTCCGGCAACGGAAAGCCGCTTATGTCAGCAGCCTTGAAGACAGAGTCCGGATTCTGGAAGCTGAAAACAAGCGGTTCTTGGTCAAGTTGAATCATGGAGGATTATTTTGTGCGTCGTGTCAACAGCAACTGCAGCAACAACAACAACAGTTTCATCAACTTGCACCGGCAGCAGTGTATTCAACTATCGATCCATTCTTGTTTGATCTCGGTCATCTGGATGATGATGCCATCAGCTTTCCCGATGATTGGATGGAATTGTTGGGGACGACGACTGCAAGCAGCAGCGATGGGTCTAGACCTGGCGCTGTCAAAAGTGTTGAACAAGTATGCGGGAAAGTTGAAGTAGAGTCTGCACGAATCGCATTCAATACTCTGAATTCAATCAACAACAAGAAGAGGGATGAAGCTACAACAACTACGTTGGCGGATTTATTGCTTGACGAAATTGTTGTATGTTTTTCGTTGTTTTCAAAGTGCCAATTACGTAATCAATAATGAAACTGTATATCAAAGAAACAATCCAAATGTACAGATGCACAACAAGTGCTTGAGTACCAAACGCGGATATCAAGGATTGGACATTGTTTATTGGATTCCTGTGACTTGATGGATCGGCAAAAATGTATCGAGATTTGTGCCGTCTTTTTTGAACGGAATAAGGCTCATTTGGTATCTTGTTTTTTATTTTTTTTTTATTTTTTATAAGAGAGAGATAGAGAGAACCCATCTAACTTTTTTTTAAGAAATACATCTCTGATATCACAAGTAGTATTGTTCTGAACCGCGTCAATGCATTCCCATGGCAGTCATCATCATCTGCAACCTCGACCGTCCAACAAACAGTCTTGCTACCACCAGACGCGATTCGATTCAGAAACGCAATGAAATCGATCCCATCGCTCTCCAACCTACATTCTTTAATTGACGAGTTTTGTATTCTCTTTTGGAATGACGACGAGTTGGACTCATTGGAGGACTGTTTTGATGATGCCATCCAACGAGTTGACAATTTCAATACAAAAGGGAATCATCATCATCCCTGTCAGGAAACAACATTGATTTATCTTACACAGTTACACCATACCTTTGATTCAACTATTACTGGAACTCGGGATTTGGAGAAATGGCTGACTGCGTTTGAAATTGCAAAGATTTCGAATCGTGCACGCGTGGTAAAGTTGGAAGATTTTGATTTATGCTGCTTCTTTTTTTTTTCTTTTTCTTTTCTTTTTTTGTAAATTTTTTTTTAATATTATAATATTTCTTGAATAGAGCCAACTGATGCGTTGAGACGCACTCTATCTCCAAAAAAATAAAAAAAAATAAAAAAAAAAAAATATAAAAAATAAATAATATAAAAAAAAAGGAAAAGAAATATACATATATATGCTTTTACAATTAAAATGATGCATGTCTTGTTTACGAATACAATCTCGAATTTGCTGCTGCTGTTTGCAATGCACGGTCGTCAGTGTCGACTTTGTTGTTAGCATCAAACACGGTCACAAAAACAACGGCAATGATAACCCGTAGTATGGTACTGGGATGCAAGCACTTAGTTTACAGACTGGGCTTTGAATCGAACATGAAACACAATAAAATTTTCATTCTTTCATTCTTTAATCAAAGATCAATCAAAAAACCATGCGAAGCATCCTTGCGGCCGCCCTCGTCCTTGCGTTCAGCGCCGCCCGCGTGCAAGCCGTGTGCTTCAACTCGAGCGACTGCCCCTCGGGATCGCTGTGCTTCGCGGGCGTGTGCAGCGGGTGCACCGAGAATGCGCTGTGCACGGGCGTGACAGCGGGCTGCTGCCTCGGCTTCACGTGCCGCGGCGGGCTGTGCACGCGCAACGCGACGGCGACGGCGGCGGGTCCGCAGCCGGGCGCCACGCTGTCGCCCGAGGCGGTGAACGCCGTCGTCAACGTGGCGCTGATTGTCGGGCTCGTCGTGTCGGGTCTGTTTGCGTGCATCGTGGCGGCACTTGTCTACTTCTGCTGCTGCCGCAAGCCAAAGGCCGACAGCCAGCCGCAAGTGCAGACTGTCTACGTGCAACAGCAGAATCCGTATGCCGATCCAAACCAGTACAGCAACAACACGCAGTACGCACAGCCTGGCTACTCTGCCAACAACATCTACAGCAACAACAACAACAACAACAACTACAGCGAGCCATCGTTCGCCCCAGCTCCTGCCGGATACGCTGCTCCCTACGGCGCTCCGCCTGCCAGCGACCCACAAGGATACCAGCCATCCTACGCCCCTCCTGCTGGCGCTCCTCCTCCTCCACAGTCCGGCAACCAGCCAAACTACCCTCCTCCAAAGTGGGGCAATTAACTTTGAGTTTGTCGGCGTGCCGTGCCATGATGCAATTTGTTGTCTTGTAAAAGCCCTTCTATATTCTTTTATTTTTCTTCGTATATGTGATGTTTTTTTGGAGAAGAGAATTCTATATACTTTCTTTCCTTGTTTCTTTCAACGCGGAGTAGATTTTGCTAGCTTGGCAATGCATTCAATCAATCAAAAAAAAAAAAAAAAAAAAAAACACTCAGAAATGACTGCCGCTTCCATTACCACACTCCTCCTCCTCCTCACCACCACCACCAACACCATGGCACAACAACAATGCAACATTTCCAAAGACTGTGGAAACACAAACACTACAATGTGCTACTCGGGTGTCTGTGGAGCTTGTGCGATTGGAAACAAGTGTACTTCTCTTGCCGGTTGTTGCGACCAAATGCTCTGTGGAAGAGGTCGATGTATTGAATGGAATACTAGTGGTCCATCTACTGGATCTGATGATTCTGCGTTTCGGATCGGCATGATTGTGGGTTCTGTTGTTTTTGTCTTGATTTTTGTGGGATGCATCTCAATGTGGTGTTGGCGTCGTCGCCGAACACAAGTTGGAACGAGTGTTGGATTCGGAAGTGGATGAATAATAATAAGTTAATGTGTTATGTATATGTATTTGGAAATTAAAAGTAACTGTTTGAAAAAAAGCATCAAATCAAATTGCACGGACCAGTAGTGATCCTTCTACTGGATCTGATGATGCTATCGTTTCGGATCGGCATGATTGTGGGTTCTGTTGTTTTTGTCTTGATTTTTGTGGGATGCATTTCAATGTGGTGTTGGCGTCGTCGCCGAACACAAGTCGGCACGAGTGTTGGATTCGGAAGTGGATGAATTATAATTTGTTAATGTATATGTCTCTGTATTGTATGTTTGGAAATTAAAGTACTGCTTGGAAAAAGCATCAAATCAAATTGCACGGACCACAAGTGGTCCTTCTACTGGATCTGATGATGCTACCGTTTCGGATCGGCATGATTGTTGGGTGCAGTTGTTTTTTGTCTTGATTTTTGCGTTGGTGCTTCGTCGAAAACTCAAGTGGGACACAAGTTTCACGGAGAGTTGATGAATGATAATAAGTTAATGTGTGACTAATATGGAAAATGCTTGAAAAATGAAATAAAGTACTGCTTGAAAGAAATTAGTGGTGTTGTGTAAAAAAAAAATGAGTGCATGGGTATATTCTCTGTTCGACAGATACGATAGTTAATACATGTATTATCAAGTAATATTTATAGTGTGCCACTGTCATATTATTATCATCGTCACACAATATTACCCAAATTAATTGGGTCCGACTCCCTCGTTATAATAACAATTTGAAACATACGCACAACAAAAAAAAAACCTCATCAGAATTTTAAAGTTCAAAAAAGAGACAGTGAGACCATGAATTCTGCTCTTACTCTCCTCGCCTTGATCGCAAGCGTTGCTCAGGCCCAAGTTGTTGCGCCCTTCTCGTCAACTTCAACCACCAGAACCGCGTCTTCCGCTTCAACAACCACTTTCCGCACAACTACAACTTCCACACGGACTGCCACCACAACCGGTGCCATCATTAACATTTCTACGGAAACAGTTATCAATGTCGCACTCATTGCGGGAAGTGTTGTTGGTGGTTTATTGCTTTGTATCATTATCGCCGTAGTCTACTGCTGTTGTTGCCGAAACAAGGGAAAGCAGCAGCAGCAGCAAGTTCTTCCCCAGACTCAGGTTTACCAAGCTCCTTACCCAGGTGATGTGCAGCAGCAGCAATCAGCTCAATACGTTCAGTACGGTGCCGCCGCCGCACCTGCCGCTGCTGCCCCTTACGGTACCAGCGTCGGGGGTTACTCTGAACCAACCTCGCCTCCACCACCAACACCTTCCAGTGGAACCGCCGCAGGATACAATGAGCCAGCATTCCCACCGCCACAATCAAATCAGTACGCGCCTCCAAGCTTGCCACCTCCTTCAACTTCTGCTGCCAATGAACCAAACTTTCCACCACCGCCAAATGCGCCAGGTGGCGGGTACGGACAAACTCAGACGTTCGCGGAGCCAAGCTTTCCTCCTCCTCCTGCTGCTGCTGCTGGGTACCAACAACCAAGTTACGCTCCACCTGCAGGCGCGCTGCCACCATCAAGCTTCAATGAACCCAGCTTCCCACCTCCAGGAGCCAAGTAAAAATCCAAGAACCAAAAAGTGAAAGTGTTCAATTCTAGAATAAAAAAAAAATTTAAAGGAAAAAAAAAATGTATCTGTTTGGTCTTTTGACCCTTTTAGCGACAACAGCTGTCGATGCAGCTTGCTTCTACTCTAGCGAGTGCCCCGTGGGTACAATGTGTTTTGCCGGGGTCTGCAACACATGTGCCGTCGGGTTGCTCTGCAGCTCGATCGCAGGGTGTTGTAACGGGTTGACTTGTGTCAATGGCAAGTGCGCCAATGCTGTTCGAACGGCAACTACCACTGTGCAGCCACGGCCAACGACAGTTACTTCAGTGACGACCACTTCATCGTCTTCGTCAAAGGGCGGGATCATTGGGGGAGGTGTTGGGGGCGCTGTGTTTCTGTTGATTGTTGGGTTTGTGATCTTTTGGTGCTGTTGCCGTGGAAAGAAGGGGAAACAGGATCAGCAGCAGCAGCCGCAGCCGGTGGTGTATCAACAGCAGCAGGTTCCGTATATGGTGGCTCAGGGCCAGCCGAGCTACCCTCCTCCTCCTCCTCCGCAGCAAGGGTTCAATGAACCCAGCTTCCCGCCGCCCCCATTGTCGTCGAATCAGTACCCGGTGCCTGGCCAAGTGGTTACGGGATACAATGAACCAAGCTTCCCGCCGCCAGGAGTCCCTGCTGCTGCTGGTACTACTGCTGCTGCCTCTTCGAACTTGTACAGTGAACCAAGTGGTCCGCCGCCAGGAATGAATCAGTATCCGGAACCAAGTTTCCCGCCTCCACCGTCGTCAACGCCTTCAGCTGCTGCTCCAGGGGCACCGGGTTACCCAACTCCTGTGAACCAACCAAGTTTCCCACCACCGTCGAGACAATAAGATTTCGAAAATAAAAATTGGAGAAAAAAGCGTATCTTTATGAATATGAAAAGTATGTCTTATTTTTATTTTTGGAGAAGCGTAAATACTACTATGAAAATAATGTCTCTTTTGGGGTGGATAATTTCGACTTGTGGCGGTGCCTGATAGCTTTTTTGATAAAAAAAAACTTGTTAATAAAATGTTTCATTTCCTCATCAGCATCGCCGCCGTCGCTCCCCTTGTCCATGCATGTATCGGCGGGTTCATGGATACCGAAACGTGTTCAATAGACTCTGATTGTTGCAGTGGGTATTACTGCGGGAGACGATACAAATGCGTTAACTGGAACTTTGAGATTGGTCTTTTCGTCACGATTGCTCTAGTGCTGCTTGGGCTGTGTGGGTATGACAAATATACTGACTGGAGAGATAGACGGAAAGAGAAGCAGTTGGGGTTGGAGTTGGAGCAGCAGCAGCAGCAAGACGGTGGAACCACTTCAGTTCGGACTGCCGAGCAATTTGGCGGGTCTTATGAACCAGTGCCGCCGTATACCACCACCACGACCACCATCACCAACCAAGAGCAAAATCAAGAACCGTCCCATGTTGTATCGAAATGACGGGATTCGTATTCCCCTCCTCACCGTCTGGCGATTTGTATAACGACCTTATAATAAAAACCGCTATAAAAATTAAAAACGGAAAGTGTATTACGCATTATTTCTTTGTTGAAGTTTTAGTCCGACGTTTTGATATTGTACCATCTTTGGTTTGAAAAAAAAAAAAAACTTTTGTGGCTGTGCAGCCGTTTCATTACCCTCGTCAGAAAAATAAAAATGCATACGTGGAAAGCACTTCCTAAGCGCCGCTGCGCGTCAACTAAGCTTTCAAACAAAGAAACACACGCCTCAATCCCAAAAAGCAAGGACTCTCCTCCCCCGATCACCCCCAGTTTAAAAACATACATACGTGAGAGCAAGTGCTGGAAGCTGCCAATAAGGCTGAGTTTGGGTATACTCCGGCAGCACCAACTAGCCGTTCACCGCCCATACTGAGACGACTCGCGGGAAAGAACAGCCGCTGCCCCAGTGGCACAGCAACCACAAACCCAGCCAACAAGCTCTCTTCGTGAGCAAATCGACGGATAGAAAAACTTTGCGTGGTGGTGTTCAGTTTGTGAGGGAACATACGCGGTCCGCCAAGAAGGAGGAAACCGATGACTAGAGCGAATAAAAGCAAAGGAAGCCATAATAAAAACAACGCGCTTTGGAAATTTGGCTTTAGGGCTCAAGCCATAGAGTATCAGAACTCATTCTGTGGTGCAGCAAATTATTTATTGCTAAAAAATTTTCTTGTTTTTTCCTTTCTTTTTTTTTTTTGACAAGAAACCCATCCATGCCTGCATCTTCTGGTACCAACTGCTGCACTTTGCCGAATGAATTAATTGAAGCCATTGCCGTACATCTTCCGATCAATTCCGATTTGACTCGATTGGCGCTGCAATCTACACCTTTTTCCCACATAATACTTTCAAGTCTTTCATTTTGTCGAATACATATCCGGCATCAATTGAGACTATCTGCATGTAAATCCATAAGAGATTATTTTCAGTCTTATGGTTTGATAAACAAAGAATGGAGGAGCCTTCCATTTAACTATCAAGCAATCGCCTATGGTGAAATCCTATCTTCTGATGAGGATTGCAATTACATTGTTGACCCTTGCGTTTGGTCTCTTCGAAACGCAAAAGCTGCAAGAGTGATGCAGTTCCTGTTGGATTCTCCTGACTTTATTCCCTCCTGCCAAGACAACCGACCTCTTCGATGGGCTGTTGAATGCAACCATGTCAAAGTTGTCAAAATGCTTCTGGAAGACCCATTAGTCGATGCATCATCTCAAAGAAATAAACCCATTCTGGATGCTGCAAGACGTGGCTATATGGAGATTGCAAAGCTCCTCCTTCTGGATCCACGTGTGGATGCGACTGTCAAAGGGAACAAAGCCATTTGTGACGCGTGTGAACATGGGCATTTGAAACTAGCAAAGCTTCTCTTATCACATTCAAGGTGTGTTGATCTATCAACGGACGGAGATTTGCCACTAAAACTGGCCGTTATGAATGGTCACACTAAGATTGTGAGGCTCTTACTTAAAGATTCGAGAGTGAACCCTGGCGTGATGGGAAATCATTTGATGTGGGTGGCGGCAAAAGAGGGGTTTACTGGTATCGTAAGGATTTTGTTGGCAGATCCACGCGCTCATCCTGCAAAACCCAATGGAAACGCCGCGATCATTGTAGCGGCGAGTAGTGGACATGCCGATGTTGTCCGCTTGCTGATTTTGGATCCACGAGTGACTCCTGGGGTGCGCTCCAACTTGCCTATTGAAGCAGCATCGAGAAATGGGCATTTGGAAACTGTGAGAGTGTTGCTGGCAAGTCCGAGAGTCAATCCTTCTAACAGTCAAGCATTTCTGGATGCTGTACAAAGAGGACACACTCAGATTGTGAAGCTACTACTCGCTGATGCAAGAATACATCCTGATACAGATGGAAACTTTGCCATTATGAGTGCAAGTAGCCGCGGTCACGTTGAAGTAGTGCGGATTTTGCTGGAAAGTCCGTTGGTTGACCCAACTTCCAGCAATAGTTATGCATTTCGAAACGCTTGCGAAAATGGCCATGTAGAGGTTCTTCGACTGCTACTACGTAATCATCGAGTTCGCCAAGCTTCACTTGAGATTGTTGACAATGGTTTCTTTGAACGACTATGCCAACGGAATCAATGTGCTTTAATTGGAGTATTGCTGGAGAGTCAGGCGGTGCTCCCGGAAGTTTGCACTTTGGCTCTTCGGCAGGCCTATCGGAACAAAAAATTGGAGTTAATTCGAGTATTGCTGGGGAGTTCTCTGGTCGATCCAGTTCAAACTCTTTGATCTGCTGACTAGAACGCCAACAGTCCAGTTGTCACAATCACGCACAACTAAAGGGGACATTAGGATGGACATGGACGGCGTCTGGAACAGTCTATTTCAAATTCAAACTCCGAAAGATGTAAACGAATAAACAATACCTACCTTTATTATTCCAGAATTTTAACTAAAAACTAAAAACACGATAAAAAGAGTTCAAATTCCTTGTACAACCAACCAAAAAAATGCTGCACCAAAGTCTTGCCGCTCTTGCCCTTTTTACTTCTGTAGCAAACGCTTGCTTTAATTCCAAAGAGTGCCCATCCGACGCTCTTTGCTATGAAAGCTACTGCCGAACCTGTTCTGTCGGTAGCTTGTGCACGAGTTTTGGTGGATGCTGTGATGGCATGTACTGTTCCACCAAGGGAAGATGTGACATACGCCCTGAAGCTTCTAGCTCAACAAAGTGGATGTATCTTGGGATTGCTGTGGGAGTCTTCATTTTCCTCTTCCTTTTATACGCTTGTTATTGCTCTGCTTCCCAGAAAAAGAAACGGCATCAGCAGCAGCAACAGCATCAGCAGCAGCAATTTCAGCCAGATTTTGTTGCTTCTCAGCAGCTGCCCGTTGTTTATGTGGGTCAAGCCTTCAATAATGATCAGCAACAATATCAAGGGAATCACCCAAACCACCCGCCTCCGAAGTGAACAGTATCATCATTGAGATAGCTAATTTGGACAATTGTTGGTAAAGCGCGAAAAAATAAAATGTGGAGTAAATGGCTGTTGCCATTTCAGTTTAACACGTTTTTTGGGCGCAGTCCCATAAAGGTTGATGCTCCTAAAAACTAATATTTACTGTCAACCAGTTTAAGAAAACGATCAATTAACCATTCCAACGTTGCTTTTGAATCGGACTGAAAGAGTTCGACCGTTAAATAAATCCCAAAAAACCAATTTAAAAATGCTCCACCTGGTTCTTGCCGCTCTATCACTCTTCACCTCTTCAGCAAGCGCTTGCTTGAGGACCAGCGAATGTCCCTTTGGAACTCTCTGCTATTCCAGTTCCTGCCGAGGCTGTTCAGTTGGCAGTTTGTGTACTGGCTTTGCTGGTTGCTGCGATGGCCTATACTGTTCCTCCAAGGGAAGATGTGCCAGATACGCCACTTCTTCAACGTGGAAGTATTGGGCGATGGCAGCAGGCGTCATCGTCTTTCTGGTCATAGCATTCTTAATTTACAGTGCTTATTCCCGGAGACAGAAGCAGCAACAGCAGCAGCAGTTTCAGCCAGTTGTTATTGTTCCTCAGCAGCAGCAGGCAGTTTATGGCGGTCAGTACGGTGCTGGTTACCAACAGTTGCCAGCCTACAACAATCAGTCACAGTATCAGACAAACCAACCCAACTATCCACCTCCCAAGTAAATAGTATCAAATTCAGGAGAGATTGGGAAATTTTGGTTCTTTCAACTGATTTGCGTCTTGTTGGCGTCCTTTTCGAAAATAAAAGCGTACAGTTCATTCCCGCAAGTTTAGTTTGTTTATATACCAGAAGTTCTTTGTATTTACACTCTGAACATGACTATAGATGCAATTTGATTCCCGTCTATCACCTCGAATATCAATCCTTCATAGCCAAAGTATTCACTGCCCCCAAAGGGGCTGCTTCCCATAGCTTTGTTATACACCATATGCTTTGGAGGTGGGCCCAATAGCTTCTGCACGGTTGGCCAGGAAGAAGATCCGTCAATAAGATGTCCCTTGTCTCCATCTAAACAGATTTTTCAGAACACGTTCAAAACAACTGGACAAGGCACACACACCATGACTAAGAAGCATTCGAAATTTGCACTTGACATATCTCCCAAACGAATAATGTGTGGGTAAGTTACAGTGTAGGACGAATCGGTCAACTCTTGCCCCCTTGTCCACGAAAAGAAACAGATCAGCTTTGCCCTCCATCAAAAAAACTGAACTTTCGAAGAATCGTTTACCGAAGAATCCATGACAACATCTAGCCCTAAATTAAAGTAATTCCATACAACATATTCCCGCGTCAAACCATTCTCCATCCCGCCTCCATCCACAGCGGCATCTGCAGTTTTCCCAAAAACATCTGTGGGAGATCCTAGCGAACATAATACATCCTGAGAATGAGATCCAAAAGAGATCCCATCCCCGCCATCTTCACTTCCCGGAAAAGCCAATCCCCGTCCAGGGACGCAATGTAGAAGAGCCTGTGTTCGAGACTTCAACAACACTGGTGGCGCCCTTTTAATAATTTCTTTCGAAATTTCGTGTGCAGAAACTGCAGGATTGAATACATAGATCCTGGATGTGATGGGACTCTTTTCAGAAGGAATGGCAAGAAGTAAATCGGACGAGATCCGATTTTCGGCAGACTTTTCATGCGATGTGAGCAAATGAGCAGGAATAGGGAACACGAATGCGATTCCAGGGTATCCAAGGATAAAGTCTCCATCGTCGCTGACATGACCAGGGTATGTTGGACCCAGGCGTTTCAGAATTGACCGGAGAGAAGGTGAGGATCCGAGCTCTTGTCCTCGGAATAAAAGAGGAAATTTGGTGAAATTGTATATTTCAATCAAGCGTAGTGTCTAATTTTTGTTTCCTTTGTTTGGTGGTGGGGTGGCTTTTTTTTGTTTGGGTTTGCAAACCTGCTCTTTGCAATCCAGCCTACAAGATATTCCAAGGGATTTTGCATTCAGTAGAATATCGACATCGTTGCTGATCTAAAGGTAGGTTTAACTTTTCACCGGAACTGGCGTAGCAATTTGTACCTTTGGCGCCACAACCAAATCCACCTGTCCACCTGCAGCCAAAGTGGTATTCGAAACCAGAGTCCTTAAAACGGCCATTGTGTGCTGAAGTGTGTTGCCTAGTTGCAGTGGCCCAACGGAGACACCAGGAACAAAGTCCATTGTTTTTAAGTCTTTATTTTTAGATTAATTGTGATAAATAGTCTGCTGCTTCCTTCTTCAACTTTTCTAAATTCGAAATCATAAGTCGAGTGTCAGATTCATAACTCTCCCTCGCGCGCTTTCCCATTTCTTTGCGCTTCCCCACGCTCAACTTCAAGACACGCTTGACAACATCACAAATTCCAGTTTCGTTTACTGACACAGGAGAAATAAAATAAGGTGCCATCCCTTGATACTCCTCTGGACGTGGCTCCTCGTGTCCAATGAGCAGACCAGAAACACTGTCCTGGACAAATTCGTTCATTGGAGCCCAATCAGTTGTAAGCACCAGGGCACCCATCGCACGCGCCTCGTTGATGTAATGCCCATATCCTTCTTGCATGGAAGAAGTAATGTGGATTCCATTCGCAACTTGCAACTCACGCAATTTTTTGATGGAAACCCGTTCATACACTCTCCAGTTTCGTGGAATGTACTGGTATCTCCTTCGGAGCATCTCTCTTTCATAGTTTCCTACAACCGTGAGCGTCGGCCATTCCGAATGCTTATTTTTCTTGGTTAGGAATAATCAAGTGGCGCACACAAAAGCAAAACAACAAAAACCTGCATCCAACAATCCAAGATCGCAAAAGTAGATTTCCTTCCTGAATGGCCATATCCATGAAAGAACTTTTTAAAGTTTTGCTTCTGCTTCATTTTGGCGGCTTTTTTAACACCAAACAACTCTTCAAGATTCTTGATGGCGTCTGGCGACGAATGGCTCATGTAAGTAATTTCCAATCCCTTGATTCCCTTGGTTTCGACAAGCTTCCGTGAGGCTTCGCATGTGATTTTCGTTTTGCAGAGCAGTCTGGTCATGTTTTGAAAGTACCACAAGTGTTCATGTTTAATTTGCTCAATGTTGGGCATCCAGTAGTTTCTCAGCCCAGGGAACTTTAGCAGCGGTTCGTTCACGTATTCTCCATGAAGATATGTGCTCCGAGGACAGGTTTCCGCTTTCCGTTCAAAGGTGTCAGCCCCAAATTCAATTGACAGACGAGCATCTGCAAAGTAAATGTATTGCACAAAGTCTGAACAATGACCCATAGATCTTCCACTTTGACTTGTGCTGATTTCAATGGGATGGCAGGTGGACAGGTAATTTGCAGTCTTTTGGGCAATGGAGCCTCGAATTGCAGAGTACCGGGTTATGTGGAGAGAGTCACCAGAGTGGCAAAGATCAAGCAATTCGGCAATTGAAAATCCTGAAGATGCGTTCAAGGGAGTAAGGGTCGTCGAGTGCTCTTTGAGCATTGCAAATGGATAGTTGGGTAAAGGTTCCTTAATGAACGAGGTATCTTGCAGAGAAGATACAGGTGGCGTTTTGCGAGCACGGGTTCCAAAGACTATGAACGAGAGAAAGAGCGCCGCTCCTACGGTGATCGTCACGAGGATAATTCTGTATAGAGCCTTCATATTAATATCTATTTTTGGCTTTATTTTAGAACACCTCTTTATCTGTGTAAGAAATCATCTGCCTCCTTCACTAGTATATTGAGGTTATCTTTCATGATTTTTGTATCCCATTCAAAAGCTTCCCTTGCTTTACGACCCATCTGCTTCCGACTTGTTACATCCATATTCAACACCCGTTCAACTGCTGCACAAATTGAGCTTGCAGGAACTCGCACTTGAGGAACTAAATATTTTTGCAGTGCGTGGTTGGATTCTGCAATTGGTTCGTCATGATCAACCAACACGCCAGACACTCCATCCTCGACTAATTCTTCCATTGGGGGGTAGTGAGTCGTCATCACAAGAGACTCCAACGCGCGTGCTTCGTTGATAAAATGGCCATATCCTTCGTGCTGACTTGGGCAAAGGTGAATACCATTACGGACTTGTAGTTCTCTAAGTTTCGCCTTTGTCATTGCCACTGAAGAGAGAATCTGAATGTTTCGAGGAATCTGCTCAAATGCACTCGTTTCATTTCGAATAAGTTCGTGTGGTTTGGCGTGATGGGCAACGATTGTGAGTTTCGGCCAACGTGGCTTTCCAGCCCAGCAGTGCAGGAGCTCTTCTGTGGTATTCATGCGATTCGGACTTAAAATATGATAGAATCGGTTATACCTACAGTATATTGAATGATCAGATTCTTGACAAAATAATATAAGAGAGTCCTTACCGATTTGAATCTGCCATAAAAGTCTTAAACTTTTTTTCACCTAATAGAGACTTTGCACTCTCTCGAACGTCCGGAGTTGAATGACTCATGTATTTCAAATTCGCCCCCTCCCCCTTCTGGATCTTTGCCTTCTCCATGTAGGCCCGGTATGAATTACATGCGATACGTGTTTTGCATAGAATCGAGATGCCTAATTCATAGAGAGGCAGTTGATTCCACTCATCGTTGGGAATCCACATGTTTCGAAGTTTCCTGCTCTTCTCAAGCAAAGTTGTCTGAATTGCCTTCCCAGCTGTATAAATAAGGTATTTTAATAATAGTATCTTTACTCTGCTTAGTTGTTCTAACTTACCATGCAAGTAAGTGGAACGTGGACACAGCTGCGCTTTGGACTTGTACACAAAATCATCGAAACGGATAGATAACCGAGCATTCGAATGATAAATATATTGCGCAAGATCGCTGCAGTCATTGAGTGACCTGATAGGAACGAACTTGAGAAGAGAGGTTTTTGCAATATAAATCACACCTGTCTTCTTGAGAAGCCGACACCTCAATCGAATAACAGTTTCCCAAATAGTTTTCCGTCAAAGCATCAACATTTCCTCTGATTGCCCATTCCTTCGTGACTGTCAATGGGGGGATGGGAATGTGATCAATATCAAAAAGGTCTTGAAACAAGCTTCTTCAAATTACTTTGTAGCGACTCTCCAAGATAACACAGATCCGTAAGGTCTTCGACAGAAAACTCCGATGTTCCGTTTGCGGGATAGTAAACAGCAGCCCGCAGGTGGGGCTGTGCAAACTTGAAGTTGGTTTTCACTGACTGGTGCTCTTTTCTGGCGGCTGACACTTTCTTGGATCCTTCCGCAAAATCCCTCAGAAATATCAAGAAACTCGCAATAAAGACAAGAGTTGCAACGACGGCAATGGCCAGGTTTTGTGTCTTTTGACTCAAGGACATCGTTGGATTTTTTGGTTTTGTGATTAAAAAAAACACTAAATCAAGTAAATTTCATCTCAGTTCTTCTTTGAAGAAATAGTGATTTGAGAAAGTGGCGCGGCAGTGACCCCAACGGACGCGCGACTCGGAGGGTCGCTTGTCAAGTGCGTTGAGACCTTCGTTGCTTGTCGAGCTTCCTCTGTATGTTCTCTTTAGATGTTACGAGAAAGGGATGATTAATGAGAATACTCAACTGAAGTACAATTCCAGATTGAGCATTCGGACGTAAACATAATTCTGAGACATGTAGACGAGTGTCATTGTGTCGGAGTCTAGATGGGCGAGATTCATGTACATGACAATTGGATTAACAATTAATGTCACCACTGATCGAATAACTAGGTGAATAAAAAAGGTATTAGATTGGATGTTTTGAGATCCATGCGTTAGACTTTGTTGACAAGGGTTTCTCACCATTTTCTTTCACCAGTTGTATCCACAGCGAGGAGAATCCAAGACTTCGATTCTCTGGCCTTAAAAACATTGTAACTGCCCCAGCAGTTGCAACTACATCACAAATAATATCTGCAATCGTGTAGTGAAAACCCGCCAAGTGGCTGAAATGATAATTGCATTCTTGCTTTTCGGAGTCCCAGATACCCCCAGTCCAAACCAAGTCTGGAATAGTCCACGCAATTCGATATAAAAATGCCAGAGAGGCTGCAACGGCATAAACCGTGTTCCTATCCGTAACAATGTAGGACTTATACAGCACAAATATATCTGTGTTTCGAAAAGATCACTTTAGCGGTTCGCTAACAAGTTAGAGAAATATTTAAAGCATACTAAATGTGACAAAGTAAACGTGCCAAATAAAGTTGGAAAACCAATCTACGCCGATGCAGTTATGTTCCGTTAGAGGAAGAAAGACAACCACGGACATTATGAAGCTAAGCATAGCTCCGGCGTTGAAGATTACTATAAGCAGTGTCATAAAGGGCGATTCTTTTCTAGTTTGAGCGGCCAAAATTTGGTACAATCGATAACCACTGATCAGAAGTGCAGAGGTACAAGCTTCAAAACAGATTCCCATCAGGAACGCGTTTAAAGGGACCACGATTAAGGACAAAGTAGTCGGACCATCAGTTGCAGGGTGGGTGTTTGTTTCAGTCGCGTTCGTCATATGCAGCAGCAAAATGCAGATCCTTTAAGAAGAGAGATCTACATGCTTCGTTAAATAATCCCCAAAACACAGTTTACCAGCAACTAAATCCGTCATCATTCGCTCCAATAACTTATTGTCTTTTTCATAAGCTAGGCACCGAGTTCCTTCGCACAATAGTTTTTGACATCTTCAACACAAGATCCGGGTAGAATGAGACAAAACAAACACTTTGGGTATTTTCGCTAGAGTCTTGTTGTTGAGGCTGCCATAACTCGAAGACTCTTCCGAATCCAGAAACTTTGAAAGAGCAGTCCAAGTAATTTTTATTTTGCATAGAATAGCGATGTCCTGGAAGAACTTCAATTGGTTATGGTAGATTTGTCCGTTTCGAGGTTTTCGGTTCGCCAAACACTTGATTCTCTGACATGAGAAGCCTGGGTGGTATGTTGAATTGGGACAACTCTCGAGTTTTCGCTGGTAAGTTTCCCGACCAAAATCGAAGGGATAAACGAGCCTGCCCGTAGTATATATATTGGGCAAAGTCTCGACAGTGACCCATGGATCTTGCAGCTTGACTCATGCTGATTTCAATTGCATGTTGTAATATAATCTGCCTCCAGCGCGGCTCTGTCCCCACCAAGAACTACCGGGCGGGAAAAAATGAAGATTGTTTCCGTAATGGCAGAAATCGAGCAGCTCGGGCATTGAAAATCTCGTTGTTGAATTGACATGTTTGTGCACAACAACGTACGGCTGGAATAGAGACGGTTCTGGAGCATCTTTCCTTGCGAAAGGACGGTCCAGGAGTAGTAGTGGCAGGATTGAAGCTGCGATGGCGGCTGACAAGAGAATTCGATGAACTGGTCTCATCTGTCTGCAGTAAAAGCGGTTTTTTTAACAAGGGTTTGAAGAGAAAAGCCGTCGCTCAACCAATAAAGATAATCAGCTTCGTTTTGAGTGATTATTTCATATTTTCATGTTAGTCACTTCGAGTCTAAGCAACTGTAGAATGTGATTGTGAATCACGAAAACTCACAGCCAAACAATGCAAAAATACAACGAACCATACATGCACTTCACTCAAGGCAGGCATTTGCCTTCCGAAGATATAGAGACAAACGAAGAGAGATTGGGAATAAGATCTCGCATTTCTGGGAGAAGGGCGAAGAAACCAATGTCTTTCATTTGGATATATGTTGCATTACTTCTTGGGGTACTATTCTGGTGAGATTCGCCATGCTAATTACCAAGTTCATAGGAGTTAATGAATGTTAAAACAGGAAGATGGAGAGTATAAGCATGTCTCAATGGATATACGGTGTTGCGGTATTAGATGTCATCATCTATACAGCAATTTATGCTTTGGTTTTTGAATTCTTCGGATGGTGATAAACTCGTTTTAAGACTGTATTACTGTATCAGTGGTTGTGTCAAAATTTTCACAGATGCCGGACGGCATCTGTCGGGTCCGGCATCTGTGTGTCGGGCAGAAATGCCGAAACGAAAAAAGAACAGGAAGGCCTTCGCCAAAGGAGTCTTCAGATTAATCAAGCAAAATGTCGCGGATAAGGCACCTTCAAGCGGCAATTCCAGCTGAAGTCATTCAGCGGATCTTTGCCTTCATCCATCCCTCGGAAGCAAACAAGTACAAATCACTATGTCGATACATCTACACATGCCTGTCAGATGAACGCTTTGCCGTACTGAATTTGACCTTCTTTGTTTCACCTTCGTCCGAGTCAAGCGATCTTGCGGATTTGAACCAGATGTGGCTGACAACAAACCACGCCCATTCAAGGGTGTATGCTCGCTTCTGCCTAAAAGAAATGCATCGAATCGGTAAGTATGTTAAATTGATGCTTTGGTACTCTTCGTGATTCTATTTTGAGCGCTCGTATCCACTGTGTAACTGCTTTCCTTAGATTGGCAACACCAAAACCTTCATGGACGTATTCCACAAGCTCTTGGAGCATTATACCAACTATCAACCCTCCAACTGGACCATAATCAGCTGTCGGGACCTATACCAGCCGAAATAGGAAGTCTATCGAATCTGAACAATATCAATTTGTCGAACAACAAATTCTCGGGGTCAATTCCAGCCGAAATCTGCAAGCTCCGAGGCTACGAATCCTTAATTTGTCGAACAACAAATTGACAGGGTCGATTCCAGAGACCCTGGAAATCTTCAAGAGCTACATTTGCTGCAGCTTTCGGATTGTCTTCTTAGTGGGCCTATTCCTGTTTCCATCTGTGACTTAGCGAAACTCAACATCTTTACCTGCGCAAACAACAGAATATCAGGAATGATTCCAGCGAATATCGGTAACCTTACACAGCTTCAATATCTTGGTTTGGCTGGAAACGAAATAGAAGGGGATGTGCCAGATTCTCTGTCCACGCTGCCGAGCCTCTCGATGTTGTTTTTGAATGACAATCGTTTGACTGGAGGTTCCTTGTCGCAAAAACTGCTTCATTCCTTGAAGCTCTGGGATGTCTCGAATAACGCCAAAGTCTTCTCTATTGAATAAAGTACTAAGTTATTTAATATCACGTTATTGGTCAAGTTACTGCTCCACGCAGGAGGCACAGCAAATCAGCTTAATGTCAAGATTGCGCAAAAGTTGGACAAAAACCCCGAACGTCAAACTCAACCCCTCAAGCACTTCCAAGTCTTCAACAATCCCAAGCAACAAAGTCGACAAACCTCTATTTTTCACGAATTGAAGTGACTTATTGTCCAACAAGTTTATTTAAGATCTTGTTTTTGTTCCCTTCGTTCTTGTCATTGGGCGCTTTTGCTGGCCAGAATTCTTTCGCACGCATCAACAGAAAAAAAAATAAAGAATAATTCAACTGTTGAAAATGAAGAAGTTTTATTTCACTATTATTTACTCAGTTTAATCAACACATGAAACAAATTCATGCTGGTGTTCATTGTGGCAATCTGCTTTGGTGCGGCCAATTTCGAGATGTAAAAAAATCGGATGTTCAGAATTTAGTACAGATAGTTCTGCTTTCTAAATTAAATTGAAGTCATGGATACGCCAGACATTGACTGATAGGCCATTGGGTCGAGACTACGTTTGCTGTTTGTCGAAGACGCCGTAGACATGGCAACAGAAGGTGCTCTTGAGGAAGAAGACGAAGACTTGATGGATTCAGCTTGCTTTCGCATAACGTCTTGGTTGAGCTTTTTTGCAACTTTGATGTTGACAGCTGGGTCTTGGAGGAGAGTGGCAAAGTTCAAGGCTTGCAATTTAGAGTTTTGGTAGTCTGTTGTGATAACCATTCCCGGCTTCGAGCGGCTCTTTTTATAAGCTGCAGTTGAAAAACGTGGGGTGTTGGAGTGGTCCATGATTTTCAATGTCACCACAAAACGATTTTTTTACTGAACCAGAAACCCTAATTTAAATTGAGTGAACTTGCGCAGTGAAACCTCACAAATGCCACTTCCACTAAGCGCAGTATTTTGTTAGTGATTGATTGCAACAGTTTAAGACGCAAGTGGGCGAAACCGTGAGTATCGGTTATCAGCGATGGGGAAGAATTAGGGGTTAAATTATAAATTAGGGTTGCAAGCAACTACGGAAACGTGGCCGGAACTCAGACCGGGCCACGGCAAAAGACATAAAAGGCAAGTATTTCTCGACAAATCTCTCATAATAACAACTCACAAAGAGATCCAAAATGCCAGCTTTTGACTTGAACGCCTTTGCCGACCCAGCCATTAACATCAAGGTTTCCCAGAGCCTCTCTTTGAAGGCTGCCAAGTCATCTGAATCCATCCGTCAAGCTCCACCTTCCATCAACGGTTCTGTGGCTGCTTCCTCTTCCAGCAAAAGACCCAAACTCCTCTCTTCTTTGCTACCATGCCAAATGGGTTCCTCAACAACCAACACATCTGAATGCGGCGTAAGGCTGCCATCGTTTTTGTATTTATAGATTGCATTTCCATCCTTATCAAAACAATAAAAAGACATTCCTTTCTAGTTATTCCACTTAACCAAACGTCAAAAACTCACACTAGTTACGAAAGAGTAGCATAAGAGAGTCAAAAACGCCTCAGTCAGCCGCTTTGAATCGTGGCTAAAATGTTGCTGCTGAAGCGTCGCCGTATTTGAAATCAATCGTTGTTATGCTCCGCGATCCCGCGACTCAAAATTTTCGCCGTGCCGAAATCTATCGACCAAGAAGATAGAACAAGCCAAACATATCTTAACAGCAAAGAAATGGCCAGAGCTCTCTTGTCTTCTCCCGACCAATCG
>JAIVFH010000386.1:0-23103 GCA_025765595.1 Obelidium mucronatum
CTTTGCTCCCCGTCGCGGAAGTTGGAAGTGCAGCAATCGTATTGTATGACTACACACCACCACCAGAACATGCCTCTGTTGAAGAGATTGCAGTACAAGAAGGAGAGGTTGTTGTATATTTCGGAAACTCGGTAAAAAAACCTTTGTGCATGTGTGTATGTTCCTTTTCACTAAAGCAAGGTACATATAATCCCAGATGGACGGAAGCGGCTGGACAAAGGTTTAAAACACTAGCAACACGTCCTTTTATTTTACTTTACAATCAAATATCTTCTAATGCAAGCCCTTTTTTCCTCAAGGTTGCTATCCGTGACAAGATTGGAATTATACCAACCGCGTTCTTTCAAGTTTTGAATGCAGAGGAGCAGCAGCATGAGTATACAGGTACCGCGACGGCGGTGGCGATGCAAGAAGCACCCCCCTCCGAGCTTCCGCCCAGAATTCCTCCGCTAGATGCAAACGATAGTTCGTTGACGCTGCAAGAAGATGGAATCGAAGCGAGGCGCTTCAACGGATTGATTGGTATCAAAATGGTGAGACTTCCTCTCTCTCTCTCTGATTTTGTCTGTAACACAAAGAGTTTTAGAGGGTGTTATTTGATTTCCATCAGAGCTGTGGACGACGAAATTTCTGTTGAGGTGACAACTCTTGGAATATTCTTTTTTTTCAGAGAGTATTTACTTTTTACACCTCAAGGCTGGACAAGATGTATGGGTTCTAGACGAAGGTAAATAATAGACATTCAAACAAGTTCGCCTCGCCAACAACTAAAATCTAATTTATTTGTAGACGAAGGTTCAGGCTGGATTACTGTCCACAATGGCGAAAGAGACGGGTTGATTCCCTCCGCATATCTTAAGTGGTCAATTTAAACCAAAAGGAAAGATGCAATAAGAAGCGCAAAATAAATAAACAACTATAATGTACCCCAATCCTCTTTCGTGGCACGTTGCTGGTGCTTTTTAGGATGTCAGTCAAAAAATACACCGGAGACTCAATCCGAAACCTGCGTTGTTCACCATCTCCGCTTCTACATCAACATCAACTCTGGCTGTAAATTAATGGAATCTCACTCCATCCAGAAACCAATGCTTCTCTCCAAATTCGTACTTTCCTTGGGAACGCAGAAATGGTCTTGTCTTGGAAATTCTCTCCAACTTCGCACTGTTCTGGTTCCAACGAATCGCCTCCAGTTTGGGCCTTTTCTCCTACAGCTGCGGTTACGGTACCGAAAGGTACTCCATTCCTCTAATCGATCATAGCTAGACGCGAGGCGATGGCTGCTGCTATTTGTGTTAGCGGATATTGCCAATAATAACACCCAATCTCGAGGAGTCTGTTTTCAATTCCCGTCAGTTTGATTTTCCTCACCAAATCACATCCATGTCACACCTAGGGTTATCCAATCAGTCTTTGGCGCACTTTGTGGAACATCGAGACAATGCATTTATGTAAGCCATGTATACCAAAACAGCAATTAAAGACTGAGGGCGTTCAAAGCGGGGCAGCGAAAAACAGGCAAGTTTTTTTGGAGGCTTGTGAAAAGACACCCTAAAAAAAAGGAACACGCAAACCGCCAAGGAATCTGAGCTACGTAAAAAGCAACAGACGGTGTGCTTTCTTCAAAAGTTAAATGAGAATGCAGGTTGCATGTCTTGTGATTCATTCCAAGTTTCTTTCTTGGGAGCCTTATTATGAACGTTGGAACTGGGGTTGCGAAAAGAGCCTGACGCCACTCGCTTCGGCTTGCATTAAGAACAAACACACAAACATGGCCCAGGGTGGCGTTTTAAAAGGTATAAAAAGGCAACTGGACTGTGG
Organism: Obelidium mucronatum; assembly: GCA_025765595.1. Taxonomy (NCBI): domain Eukaryota; kingdom Fungi; phylum Chytridiomycota; class Chytridiomycetes; order Chytridiales; family Chytriomycetaceae; genus Obelidium; species Obelidium mucronatum. Next base: position 1,822 of record JAIVFH010000386.1, read on the forward strand.
CTACAAGGAATTCAAAAAGCTATGAATCCCTTTGTCCTAGCAATCCTTTCAACTTTATCTCTCCTCGTTTCTGCTGGGTGCCCTTGGGGGACAATCCCAATCCCCTTAGCACCAGCTTGCTGGTGCATTCCAGGATGGACTCAATACGGAAACCAGTGCTGCTCCCCAAACTCTTACTATGATTCCGTCAAGGGATGCGTTTGCAATCCCGGAACAACTTGGATTGCCTCAAGCCAGACCTGTCAAGGTTCCAAGCCCACTTGCCCTTGGGGAATGACGTACAACGTCAACTCAGGCTGTAACTGTAACCCTGGATGGACCCTCGCTCCTACAAGAAACCAGTGCTGCTCTCCAAACTCGTACTTTGATAACGCCAAGGGATGTGTTTGTAACTCAGGAACCACGTGGAATGGGCAGACTTGTCAAGGAAATTCTCCGCCTCCGCCACCACCACCACCCCCTCCTCCACCTCCAAAGACGTGTGCTCAACAAGGGAAGTGGGAAGCTCCGAATGGTGCTTGTTGTGGTATGCAGGAAACTTACACGCCTGGATTGGGGTGTGGTCGTGCTCCTAGTACGTACGTGGCTGGTGCTGTTGAAGTTCACGGTTGCCCTTCCAGACAAACCTTTCTTGATGATAGTAGCGAGTTGATTCACTATGCTGGATGGGCGTGTGAGCCAGTTGGAGCTTGTGTATACATGATGGGACTCAAGGCAATGATGGAATGTTCTCCCTTTATTGCTATTGCATCGTATACAGGGGAAGCCTTGTCCGTAATGGAGTGCGTTCAGATTTCGCTCCAATCCAGTTTGAAATCATGCGATTGCCGCTGTTACGACGTAAATGTGAAAAAAGGTCCACCTGCCGTTTGTATGGGAGGAAACATTGGTGGAGTTTGTAAGAGTCCAAATTAAGTGCCAAGCACCTTCCCGTTCTGCAGAAGTTTTGCTTCTTATTTTGAAATGGCAGAAAGTGATGAATAAAGTAACAGCAGTATTAAACACTTCCCAGCAAGTCTCGTATTTGGATTTTGATCATGTTTTAGGAAAATCCGCCAAGGATTCGTTTTTGAGGCTTGTGAGTTCAAAAATTTCGAGAATCCAAGAAAGCAAAGTTGAACTGATGCGGATTGAGAATCGATGTGACTACATACATGGTTAGTAAATGATAAATAGTCGCATTTTATTTCTATTTTTTTTTTTTTTTTGGCGGCCAACACAGTCACAGGCTTGTGAAAAAAGAACACCAACGACTCCTTCACTTCACACATTAGAAACAACAATCTCCCCACACGCATCCACAACAGCTCTATAAAACCTCTTGAACTCAATCGAGTCCCCTTTACTCTTTCGAAACCCGACATGAACCATCCTCTCTGAACAACGTTGCAACACAATCGACCCATGCAACGGACATTTCCGTTTATCCACGGTATTAAACTGGATCCGAAGCGGCGCCGTATGGCTTGTTTTGTATTGCACGATAAACTGTGTGAGAATGGTTTCGAGTTTGTGGATGATGACGGCGGGTGGGTGTGGGCTGAAGAAGCGGTTAAGGTTGTCTGATTGGAGGAGGTCTTTGAATGGATTGGTTCTAGTGTTTTGAGACTATAAATCCCAATAAAAAAGGGGCAGAAAAACAACTGGAAGTTAAGAAATTTTGAATAGAGAAAACTGTTAAAACAGAAACAAAACGCACAAGTTGGCCATGAAGCATTCTGTCGGACGGTGAGTCGCGTGCACCACCACTTGTAACTGGTTGCGAGAACGAGTCAATTGCTAATCGCTTTTCGGGAAATGTAGGATCAAGATCCATAACAGACTCGTGACGCATTGTTTGTGGTTGCGAATATGAAATTCTGGTGGAAAAAAATCAGTGGTGTTTTACTGTTGAGAAAGAGAGAGAGTACATACACAGAATCCTCAATTTCTTCCGATGATTGTGAGTAAGTCCCTTCAAGCTGTTGCTTCATGAGCGCCGCTAAAGCCACAGGATTGTTGCATCGACCATCAGTGAGCAAGGGATTGTTTCTAAAGATTCCAGATAAGTGTGTTGAAACAAAAAGGAACCAGACATTAACTCCCAAACCTGCGAACCCACGAGTCAGCCAAAATTTCCCTCATGGAGTATCTCTCTGTCGCATCCTTATTCAGAATTCCGAGTAATAAATTGAGAATACTCGGTCCAAGCTGATTCCAGGGAGAATAATCTACACTACCCGACGAGTACTTGTTTACAAAGTAAACGAATTCAGGATCGTGTTTCGATGGTTCTCCCCATGGAGTATTCCCCACGAGAAGAACATAAAGGATGACGCCGGCAGACCAGATATCCGCTTCATTCCCGTTGTAGGATTGTTTTAGAATTTCGGGAGCAACGTATGGGGGCGTTCCGCAGCTACCAGATGTTTAAGCTCTTTTTGGCCCAAACAGAAACAATGAGCAAAACAGAATGCTTACGGTGTGGTAAGTGTACGCGTTACACCTTGATGACGGAAAACAGTAGCAAGGCCAAAGTCACTGATTTTCAGATTTCCTGATTCGTCCAGAAGAATATTTTCTGGCTTGAGGTCTCGATGACATACGCCCCGACCATGAATATATTCCTTGAAATCAAAAAATAAGAACCTCTGTTGCTGCTTTGATGTAGGTATAAAAAAATGCCCCACTCACGATCCCAGCAATGAGCTGTTGAAAGTAAAAGTGCGCCAACTGTTCTCCCATTCCAACATCTGGTGCAATATGCTCAAAGAGCTCTCCGGCAGCGGCATAGTCCAAAAAGATATAGATGAAGGATTCGTCTTCAGTAGACTGTAGCATCTGAATCACGTTCAAGTGCTTGAGGGATTTGTGGATCATAACCTCCTTTTCCAAATTCCTTCGAACAATCAGACCCTCATTCCCGCTCCTCTTTTTTACTATTTTAACAGCGACTTGTTCGCCTGCATACAGATTCGATGTTACCTAATGCTTCTACATGTATTGGTAAAATGTAAACATACCTGTTGCGACGCTCTCAGCCAGCCGAACCACGCTACAGGCACCCTCACCCAGAATGCTTCCGATGCTAAAGCCGAGGATCAGTTGGGGTGTTGCATAAGTTGTACCAGTTGTTGTTGTCGCTGCAGCCAGCATCGTTTGTTATTTGTTCAGTTTGTCCGAACTCAAAATCATTCTTACTGTACACTTTTATTAACCAACAACAATCAATAGCTTAATTCACAGGATATCCAAGACAGGTCTCCATGGAAACAAAAGTTATATTGTATTCCCGTGTAAGAAAGTTTACAGTTTGTATAATAGCATCCGGATCATCCAGTTTATTCCAAGACTTTCGCTCCTGCATGAATTGAGTAATGCTCTTTGGGGTCGTTGGAGTTATTTCCACGTATGCGCCTCCAAAGACGTTTGACAGCACAGTATTGGACACGTCCCCGTCTGAGGTTGTGGTATCGTTTCCGAATCCAGCCACGATCGGCGTGTAGCCCAGCCTGAATACAGCGGCCGTCAGCGAAGCGTATCTGCTGGCGTGCAAGTAGCCGCCGCGCAGATCCAGGAGCGACGCAGTTGGAAACGCCACCAGCTGCAGGCGGAGGCGCAGCTGCGTGGCCCACACGTGCTGCTGCTTCCGCACGAGCAGCGCCAGCACGCCTTGCGTCAGCGCCGCTGCCTCCGCCGCCAATCCCAGGCTGCCGCTGCCGCCCGCAAGCCGCGCCACAAGCCCGCTGGCCGACTGGGCGCGCGCCCAGTCTGCCGCCGCAAAGAACGCCGCCGGCAGCGCGGGCTTGTGCGCCGCAAGCGCGTCGAGCAGCGCCGCGTCAACTCCGGAAAACACGAGCGTCGCGTGGCCGTCGGCGACGCACGCGGACGGGAAGAACTGCGGCGGCCCGTGCGATGCCGGGTTGGCGCGTCCGAGGACGCGTGTCAGAAGGAGAAGCAAGAGAATCACAGGAATCATCTGTCAAACACGAAAACCTGTCAAAAAATTGAATGCTGTTCTTACCAGTCTTGGCCATTCTCGCCGGCCTTATGGCGCATGCGATCCCTATTGCTGCACCATCTCCCGCGCCAATGCATCTTAAAGTACCTTGGGGCTGCCGCAACGAAAAAGACGCGGCTCTCGTCTTCAGAAACCTCACCAGCAATATCCTGCAAACCCTCAAAGAGCACAAACTACCCGCCACCTTCTTCATTACACCCTCATGGATGCTCAAGCACCCAGATATCATCAAGGACGCTCTTTCTCAAGGCCACAGTCTCGGCCTCAGTATTCCAAATGTCAGAACCCTTGTCAAAGAAACAGAGACCCCAAACAGCGACCATCAAGTGCGTACATCAAAGCTTCACAAATACTTGGAAAAGCAAGTACATGACTGGAACCAAATGACTGGATACTTGAAAATCAAAGCAAAACCAATAACCATAGCCTTCACATCAATTTCATTCTTGGATTTGCGTGGCGGGCATATGTACAACAATCGATACAGCTCTTTAGAAACGGCTGTCGCATCCGAAGGATACACTCCTGTTCTTGCAGGATTCGGGGCAGACACTTGGAATGAAGATTCGGCTATTGAAGAATCTATCGCCCTGTCCAACTTTTATGGCAGTACCTATCTTCAATGGACTCCAAGCAATACAAAAACGGTGAAATTTTTGGACTCTCGTGCAAAGTTGGCAGACTTGGGAAACATTACGAATGTGATCGATGCTGTCGCATTCATCAAGAGTGATTATTTGGTCAATATTGTTCCATTAAGTTCTTGCCTCGGGTATTCTGTGAATTAAAGCTGATATAGTGTATTTATTTTTTTCGTTTGGTTCAGCTCTTCGTGAAGAGCGAAGGAATTGAAATCCTTCGATTTCTTGGCTGCCCCTCATTTGTTCTTGTTGAACAACAAATCGTCAGCTCTTCAACCCTTCTTTTTCTCCGTTTATCGCATTGACAACACGTTTTTCTATCTGCTTGTGCAGCCTTCAAGCCCAACTCGATTTTGATGTTGCCATGATTGACAATTCCTGTGCCAATAACATAGAAATGTGATCTTCGCTGGGAAGATAAGAGTCATACGGTCTCACCTATTTCAAAATGAGTCGAAGTGACGTCTTCTGTGTCTAACAATTCAGGTGGTGCTTATCAAGCAAGAATTCAAAACGGAATCGGCAGAATTTACGAACTAACATCAGGACTGCTGGGTTAATTTATACCTTCAGACATCCTCAAGTGAATAGATAGGGTCTGCATTTGCAGCATTGACTGGCCTTATCGTCTTATCGAAGTTCAAGCCTAATTGAGCCATAAAAAATCTTGATTTAATCACGTCAAAAAAAAGGGTTTAAAACGCGAGCACCCCGCTCACTTTTCATTCTTCTCCAACCAAATTACCTCTTTGAGAAAAACAAAAACCTCATCTGTACGAATGAACTTCCTTGCTACCACTGCTCTCCTGCTCTCTGCTGCCATCGCGTCCCTTGCCGCCCCAGTTGCCGCTCCAACTGCCGCCATCCAAACTGGATGCAAGAACCCCGCTCAATCTGCTTTGGCTTTCCGTTCTTTGACCTCTGACATCCTCAAGTCTCTCCAAACCAGCAACCTCAAGGCCACCTTCTTTCTCGACCCTGTCTGGGTCGGCGCCAACCCATACGTTGTCCAGCAAGCCCGCGACGCTGGCCACAACTTTGGACTCGCCATCACCAACCCAACTGCTTTGGTCCAAAACGTTCCCTGTGTCAACTGCGTGCAACCAGTCAACCAAGTCGCCCTCGACGCGTACGTTGCCGACCAGACCAAGCTCTGGAACAACCACTTTGGATGGATGAAGCTCAACTTGAACCTCGTCGCCTTCCCAAATGAAGACTACATGAACCAAATCTACTCCCACATGAAGGAGAACAAGTTTGGTGCTTTGGAGAGCGCTCTTGTTGCGAAAGGGTTGAGCCCTGTGGTTGTTCCATTTGGAACTGATCCTTACATTTTCGAGAGCGCTGGTCAACACAATGTTGTTCTTTCCAACATTGTGGATCCTTCTTCCTTGGCGATTAATATGACGACTCCTGTGGCTGTTTCCAACTTTTACAGCTCTCGTTCTACTATCGTCAACAAGGAGGATGTGAACGCTGTCAAGTCTGCTGTTTCGTTTGTTGCTACTATTGGAAAGACTGTTGTTCCAGCTACCCAGTGCTTTGGTTTCCCAGCCAATTAATAATCCAATTACCTCATCTGTTTCCTTTTCTTGTCATCTATGCGTGATATTTTACCTCTTATGTACCCCTTTGAATAAAGAATTGTTCATTATTGCTTTACTTTCGGGGGTCCTAATATACGTCAGCGATAGACACATTGTGTCTGAGTTGACTGGTTTTTGATCATTATGTCTGTGTAGCAGTGGTGCTCGGAAAGATATGGACAAATATCAAGATGTGTATTCAAGCAGTCGATTGGTATTGTTACCAGTTCAATTTTGGAGGTTTTGTTTTGTGATTGCCATTTTCTTTCAACACGCACCTTCATCAATCTCCATTCTTAATAATTTTCGCTTTTTTGACACACAGCACGCTACGAATTCATCCATGAGTGACATTTTTACCGTACTTTTTGAATAAAGAATTGTTCATTATTGCTTTACTTTTTGGGGTCCTAATATATACGTCCGCCATAGACACATTGTGTCTGAGCTGACTGGTTTTGATCATTCTTTCTGTATAGTAATTCACAATATCTTCACAATATCTGATGCATACAAGTAGTCATTTGGAATTATCCATTGGGAGGATTGCTGCCTGTCAAAAGAACCCCAATGATTTCCCAAAGGCAACGAACTAGTAGGGGCAAAAGTAGGAGACTGGGGGAGGGGTATAGACTTTTAGTTCTGTGGAAAAAGGACAAGCCTTTACATATGCTTGCCTTGGCACATGAGCTTAATCAAAAAAAAAAAAAAAAAAAAAAAAAAAAAAAAAAAAAATAACAACAGAAAAGCAAGAGAAAGAACGCGTCAAGAGAGTGGGATGAATCAGTCCGCGACTGGTGCCAAAATCATGTGGTAACTGTTCAACCGACAATATTGTACCTTGTCCCAAATTTCAAGACGACTACTCAATGCCATCGGTATCATATACATATTGCCATGACATAATAATGTAGGCATAATCACAGTATAAAGATAAGGGCGATGTACAAGCAAATCACATCAATACTCAAACCCTCAGTCCACCTTATCAAAATCAACGACGAATTTTTTTTCCACACAAAGAAACCAAAAGATGCTTCCAACACTTGCCTTGTTACTGATCACATCTGCCATCCCCGGTAGTTCCGCCCTTCCACTCGCAGAAACCGCAGCCGCCGCCGCCACCACCACCATCACAAGCTGCCAAACCCCAACCCAAGCATCCCTCGCATTCCGCACCTTAGACTTCCCCACCCTCCAAGCTCTTAAATCGCAAAACCTCAAAGCAACCTTCTTCATTGACCCGCTTTGGATCCGCGCCAACCCATACGTGGTCCAACAAGCCGTTGACCAAGGCCACAGCCTCGGCCTCGCGATTCCAGACGCAAAGTCCTTGGTCGCATCCCGTGTATGCAACTGTGCCTATTCTGTTGATCAGACCGCTTTCGACGCTTACTTTGCGAACGCTGTCAAGCTATGGAACGAGGAAACCGGGTGGTTGAAGACTTCCTTGAGGGTTGTTTCCTTGACGTCGGAGCCCTATATTAACCAGATTGGGTCCCAGAACCGCGTCAACAGGTACGGAGAGTTGCAGAAGGCTATTGTTGCGAAACAAGGGTTGAGTCCTGTTGTTGTTTCGTATGGGGCGGATGTTTCTGTTTTTGAGAATGCTGGGTTGCATCGTGTGGTGTTGTCTAATGTTTTGGATTCGTCGGCGTTTGTATTGAATGCGACGGCGCCGGTGGGGTCGGCTGGGGACGTGTTTTTGAATGGGCGGGTGAATGTAACGAGTTTGGAGGATGTCGTGGTTGTGAAGGCGGCGGCCGAGTTTCTTGGGTCTATTGGGAAGGAGGTTGTTGCTGCGGGTCAGTGTTTTGGGTTTGCAGCAAACTGATTTGGAAAAGTGCCTCGTTTTTGTTTTTCTTCTTTTCTTTTTTTAATCTTGTGAAAGCGCCGAATATTTTCGGCAAGCAATCTCCCAATAAAAAATTTTTTCTATAAAAAGAAAAAAAAAGACAACAACCTAACGAACCGTCACTGTTTCTTCTTCTTCAATATGCAAAAACAGGAGCTGTTGACAAGAAGACCTTCTCTTCGCAGTCGTTCAAAACACTCTACAACATCATCGTCAAAGTCCCAATTAGAACCATTGTGCCTACCTTCATCGTCTCAAGACACCTTGGCTGATTCATCTGATTCGATTCCCAGCTATGCGTCGGTACCATGTGGCCGCAATACGATTGCTACTGCACGCATCCACACGCCAGCTATTGGGGTCTTCAAGGCGCCTCCTCTACGAGGAGCTCCCTTTAAAAGTGAATTGCGGTCGATTGAAGGGAGTTCCTCAACGAGTAGTAGTCTATCTTCGCTTTCAGATTGCAACGGCAGCAACAGCAGAAGTAGCAGCAGCAACATGAACAGCGTATCATCAAGCCTTTCAAGCTTAAACAGAATCGGAAGTGGTTTATCAACGTTGAGAACAAGCAATGCTGCGGCAGCTGCTGCTGCAGTCAAGAAGAGGAACGGCCCACCATTCATGAATCAATCCGAGTCGTTGGAGGCAATCGCGCATGAAATCCAAATTCTCAAGATTGCAAAGGATAAAATGGGTGGTGGGGCAGTTCACGAGCGGAGTAGCAAGTTGGGGAGGACAGATTCTGACGAATGCTCGGTTGTCGATGTGTTTGGGTTAAAAGCGGAGCGTAGATCTGGAGTCGTTGTTGACCGCGAATAGTTCACTCCATGTCATTCAGAATGAAAGAAAAAACATTGTTGTTTTGAATAAGCAGGCAGTCACGTTTTTCTTTGGTTCTCCCAATGCATCAGTATGTCGTAATAAAAATAAAAAAAATAAAAGAAATCCCCTATTCTTCTTGTTGCTGCGTGACCGGGCTTATTCCTATCTTTGATGTCAGCCAATCGTTAAAAAAAATAAAAAAAAGTGAACACTCAACTCGTCATATAATGCTTAATCTTATCACATCGCGCTCTATCACTCGCATTGCACAAGTCACACCATTTAGCATCGTCTATCCAAACAGCGACTCGCTTAATTCCAAAAGATTCCAGCATAATCTCTTTCGTTACACCGTGACTCAAAGTCCCGCGATTCCCTGATATTTTTAAAACTTGAGACACTTGAGATTGACTCAAAATCTGGTGGTCGTTTAGAAAAGAGAGGATGTGTAGAATGATTTCTGTGGGGAGATGTCCGATTGTTGCTGTTGTTGTTTTTGATGTTGTCTTGGCTGGGGATTTGAGCTTCAAGTTGTAGAATTCTTCGTCTTCGTCAGAGCTGATTGATAAACTATCATCGTCCTCTTCATCATCTTCTTCATTGTTTTTCGTTTCCGCATCTTCTTCATCGTTATCGTCAATATCGGAATCGTCATCAAATAAAACACTCTGCAAAGCCTTGGACCGAGAAATTTCGCTGTTGAGAAAAGAAGTCGTAGGTGGGGACTTTGGAAACATCATAAATTCAGAGCTCTTGTTTGCATAGTACGACGGGCTAATGCTCATGGAACGCGACGGACTGGCGGAATCGTAACTCAAACCCAACTTTTCAAGAAGCTCTTCAGTTGCATCATCGTAATGGGGGAGGTATTTTGGAGAACCAATCCGTCTAATTGGTGAAGGATAAGAGGGGGAAATGCATAGCTGTGGTCTGTTGCGCCTTGAGATGGCAGCGGCTTTCTTGAGCGACAGCTTCTTCTCGGATGGAGACATGATTCGACCGGCAAGCAATGGTCGAGCCGCAACAAGAAGCTCCAAAGCGACTACTTCTGTGAGTCTGTTTTTGGCTTCCTTGGAGCCCTTTTTGGAGGCATTCCAATAGTGTTTTCGTGCAGCGGATCCACTGCGCTCCCCAAATACACCTATGCCGGCATCAAAACAAAGCGCAACGCTGAGAACCGATAGAATATGATTCTGCTCAGACGCCATCTTGAACCACATGAGCGCGACACTATCATCTCTCGCAACACCGAATCCATCGTGATAACAACGGGCCAAATTGTACATTGCATGCGGATGGCCGTTTCCAGCCGCAGTCTTGTAATACTGGACCGCCTTTTCTGGAGACTGTGTAACACCTACACCTTGTTCGTAGAAAATACCCAACACGTTCTGAGCATTGACGCTTCCAAAGACGCTTGCACGAATGTACCACTCGAAAGCTTGTCGTGCATCTTCGTCGACGGCGATGCCTCTTTCAAAGAGGGTTCCAATGTTGTAGATGGCGGCAGCGTCTTTTCGTTCGGCGGCGCGAATGTACCAACGGAGGCCGAGTGTTGGGGTTTTTGTTGTTCCGTGGCCTTCTGTGTAAAGGTTTCCGAGCATGTTCATGGCACCGGGGTGGCCTTGGACTGCAGCGCGGTGACACCAAATATAGGTGCTTGTGTTGTTTTTGGGGGCGCCGATTCCGTTGTAGTGGCAAAGACCGAGACAGAATTGGGCAGCGGGGTGGTTGTTGGTGGCAAGAATGTGGAGCCATGAGAGACTTGTGCTTGTGTCTGTGTCGGAAGTGGATTCCGAGAGGGCAGAGAGAGTATTGCGGTATTGCTCTGCAATTGTTTGGTTGATTTTAATGTTGGGTCGCCCGTGCATTTTGAGAAAGGCAAGGCGTGCTTGTGCAAAGGTGCAGTTCATTCCAGCCGCCAAGGTGTACAGCCTAGCGGGTCATGCATTCAGTTAGTTACTGCTAGTTGTACTTGCACTAATACGCCAAGTACCTTTCCGCCTTTCTGTAGTCGGGCTCTGGCATGGCGGCCAGTGCAAACTCGTTGAAGAAGGCCACGACGGACACGGCAATGGGCAGGCGTCTGTGCGGGGACACGTACGAAGCGTCTTCAAAGAGCAGCAGGGCGCGCTTCTCCAGCGCGGCAATCTCGGGGTCCGTCAAGCTCAGGGCGGGCGACGCGCCCGCAAACTGCGCCACCAGGCCGCTGGCGACCAGCGAAGGCGGGCCGCGCGCCGCCGGGACGCCGACGGGGCGCCGCTCGAGCAGCGCAGCGTCCGCGGTCGGGTCGACGGCGATGCGCGGCGCCCCGCTGTGGCTGCGCGCGAGCACGCAAGTCGCCCGCACAAACTGCGCAGCCGCACGGAAGCGCGCGAGTGCGGCGGCGGCGGCGGCGGGGCGGCGGCGGGGGCGCGGGCTGTCCATGCGTCGATGCTGATGCGGCTGGTGAGTTGCAGAGAGAGGCTGGTGAAACGAGTCTCGTTTCAACAGCAAAATCTAATCACTGAAATCTTGTACAGAAATGGTAACTGTACCAGAGAGCATCAGAGAGGAGTACCAAAAGAGACCCGTGACTAAAGCAACAACACCCACAGCCCGAGCTGCCTGAAGTCGAGCGCGCGCGCCGCCTGCTGCAGCGGCTGTGTGTGGGCCGCGTGTTCGAACGCATCACTGCCAACGATGACGCCATCGTGTTCGGCGGCGCAGCGGCAGCCCAGGAGTTTGCGGCGCACGCGGGCGGGCGGCGCGTGGTCGACACGTTCCGGCGCGGGAAGGTGTTTGGGCTGACGCTGGACACCCCGCCGCACTTAGTAATGCACTTTGGGATGACGGGAAACATCGTCGTCAAGGACGAAGACGCGACAATGAAGTACAAGGACTTCAAGCAGGACACGGTCTTTCCACCGCGCTTCTGCAAGTTTGTGGCCGAGATGGACGATGGGACTCAGTTTGCCTTTGCCGACGGACGGCGGCTGGCACGGATCAAACTGCTCAACGATCCAATGAACGAGCCGCCAATCAGCGCCCTGGGTTTCGATCCGCTGCTGGATATGCCGCCGCTGGAGGAGTTTAGTCGCTTGATTCGAAAACGTACATTACCAATCAAGAATCTGCTACTGGACCAGTCCTTCTCAGCTGGAATAGGGAATTGGGTTGCTGATGAGGTACACCTTTAACTACTGGATGAATTCACACATTCTCAATCGCTTTCCCTTCAGGTTCTTTACCAAGCGAAAATACATCCAGGTCAATACACGCAAACACTTTTGGACACTGAAATAAGTAATCTTTACGACACTATTGTCTCTGTCATTAAAATTGCATGTGATGCAAATGCCGATTCGGAGTTGTTTCCGAAAACCTGGTTGTTTCATTACAGGTTAGGATTCTCCATTGCCGAAGACAGTGTATTATGTTATCAAACGGAATTATATTTGTAGTATATCCAGTACATTTCACTAACCTCATTCCTATCTGATTAATAGATGGTTCAAGGGAAAACGAGCAACAACAGAAGAAAAGGAGGAAAATGATACTAAGAAAAAGGGGAAAGGAAAGAAGCAACCACCACCACCTCCTTCTATGCCGGATGGAAATTTGATTGAGTTTGAAACCTTGGGTGGAAGGACGAGTGCGTTTGTTCCCGCCGTTCAAGTACTTCGGCCACTGGACGAAGGCCAATCACCTGTCAAAAAGGCTAAAAAGAAGACTGTTGGTACTCCAAAGTCGGTGTCAAAGAAACGGCGGGATAAGGTATTTTAACATTTTGATTTCTGTCCCCAAAGATGAATATGCTTAATGTGTCCTTAATGTTGGCCAATTCCCATCTTTCTTCTCCTCTTCTTCCTCGTTTTCTTTCTCTTCCTCTTCCTGTTCTTCAGCATCTTCATGTTTCAACTTCTGGTCATTCCAATTCTCTTCTTTTTTCTCTAATATATACATTCTTCAGGAATCAGATAGTGAACGTGATGAAACAGAGGATGAAGAAGAGGATGAAGAAGAGGAACCAGCAAAACGTGCACCATCCAAGCGAAATGTAAGAACTCCGCTTGTGGTACACACCACTCCTACTCACTCACCTCAACAACAGAAGACAGAAACTAAAGAAGACGATGCTCCGTCGAAGCCAGCGCGGAAGCTTCGCGCTCGCAAATAAATTCTCTGAAATTCTCCGATGATTTTTCTTGTTTTTTTTTCCACCAACGCTTTTTTTTTCGTTTTTGCTGTGCCTTCCTGCCACCACTGAACAAACCCTACTGCCAAGGTGAGACGCTGGCCAGCACTGCGATACACATTGAACAATATGGAGAATATTGGTAGCTGGAGCTTTGGATGTTGGGATTGATTGTTTCGCAGGATACAGGTGTTTTGTGAGAAGTTGGCATGGCCACTTGCAGCCAGTGGCCACAGTGTTGGCTTTACTGGTAGTTCGAGATGCGATCTGCCAATCTACTCTCCCACGAGCATTTTGGAATTCAGATAATGGGAGAAAGCAGCAGCACTGCCAACGAAACCAAAGCCAATTTAAGCACTTTGTGGCACGACCCAACGCCACGTCCTCCCCTCGCCCAAGCGATTCTAACTCCGCTCTCGCCTTTGAAAAAAAAACACCAATAGATGCCTGCCGTTGCTGTTGTTGCCACAGTCCCCGTTGCCGAGTCGTCACTCAAGCGTCCCACTGCTGCTGTTGAAAACGACAGTCCATCAACTACCACCACTATCGCTACCACCACCAACAACAACACTTCGTCGTACTCTTCGGCTTTAGACATTCTCTTTCATGCAACTCAACTTCATCCGGCAATCCCAAAGCTTGAAGTGACTGCACCATCATTGACCAGTGACGAACAAGCACTTGCTGCCGTCCTCATGTCTCCTGTATCCAATGATGAACCAGCACCTTTGCATCAAGTCGGAAATCCAGACGCGGCCATTGTTGCTGCTACTGCCGCTCCGTCTGCTGCTGCTTCACGTAAGAGAGGCCGTCCTAGATCAAGCACAAACCCAGCAAAAATGCTTGTAGCCGCAGAGAATTTGATTGCATTGATGAGTGCAAATGGATCTGTTGATGAAACCCCTGACATGAACAATTGGAATGGGGAAGAGTTTGATGGTGGGGACTTGACGACTACGGACGACGCTGGCGACAGTGAGGATGATGACGATGACGACAAGGATGCTGATTTTGTTGTTGCACGCAAATCAGCAGCGCCTGTTCTCAAGAAGAGACGTCTTAGTGGGTCTTCTTTGTCAGCGACAGGGTTGCGGCAGACCCAGTCTCCTCTTCAAGGACAATGGGGTTTGGGGGATGGGGGTTTGGCGAAAGGGGAGGAAAATGCGGGCATGGTTGTCGGCGGGGACTCTGCTTCTCACAATGAGATGTATTACCAGCAGCCGGGATCTAGCATGCCTCACCAAGGATACTTTCAGGGGTACGGGTACCAAGAACCAGCTCAGGAAGAAAATTCACAGCAGTACTATATCCCCACAGCAAACGACTCCACAGCCTCCAACTCCCCCAACAGCAGCTTTGATACTTCCTACAATCACCCAACTTCCGCTATATCCGCAAGAATTTCCAAACCAGGAAAACGGCTGCCATCACAACCAGTTATACCACCACAGCGAACAAACTCATCAACATCAAGCAACAACGACAGCACATCCAGTGCGAAACGGTACGAATGCGACCAATGCAACCGAACATTCAGCCGTCTCTTCAACTTGAAATCACACCTCCAAACCCACGATCCATCACGGACGAAAAGCTTCAGTTGTCAAGTCTGCGGCGTTGGGTTCTGTCGACAGCAGGATCTGATGCGGCATGGAACTGTGCATGATAAATCGAGGGTGATGGTTTGTCCAATGTGTCCGGGCAAGACTTTTAGTAGGAAAGATGCGTTGAGGAGGCATATTCGATTGAATGGGTGTTGTGATGTTTCATTGCTGGATTCAATGTAGAAAACATGGCAGCTGACCTGTTTTTTTTTATTTTGGGGATTTTGGTCACTGCGTTTTTTTTTTCATTTTTTGGGAGGACTTTGCTACGTCCATTTTAAACGCGAGTATATTAGAGCAAGAAAAAAAAAATTGAAAAATAATAATATCCAAATGTCCTGTATTGTATACAAGTGTTTTGTTTTATTATCTTCTTTTCAGGATCATACAAACCCAAACTCAACAACAAGAGGGATATGGTCACTCGGAGTGCCTTTGCTCGGCATATGGTCAATGTTGCTGTAATTTCTACGCGCGCCTCTTTGTTTTTGCACGGGGACGGTGGGTGGCTCGAGAAACTCAAGGGCAACAAGAGAAACTCTGGTATTGTTGCTGGTGGTGGTGGGAGAAGTAGTTGATGCTGAAGCGGTACAAGTCATTTCTGAACTTGAAACTGGTGGCGGGCTAAAGAAAACAAACTGGCAGCGATGGCAACAGCATGATAAGGTGGAGGTATAAACACAACAACAACAAGAAGTAGAAGAAGAAAAGAAAAAGAAGAGAGGATGGGAAGGTGCATTGCTCCTTACATCCACTAAAGTCTGACTCGCCGCATGGAAAGAACTGAAATATTTCAATTCGCGATTGCTGCCGACACTTCCCTTTCCAAACACTGCATCTTCAAACCGGAATCCATGCTTCAATACACCCGTTTCTCCTTCCAGCAGCTTGAACAGCTGTTTGGAATTCCAATCCAGTCCTGCCAATTTCTTAGTGACGGGTTGGTATCTGCCGTCGATGGGCGCCAGGGATTCGGTTAATTGTTTCCTTTCGGAGGTTCTATATTGCTTGCGTTCTCTGAGAATGTCAAAAGTGTAGCCGTACGGTACTGTTCCACCGTCTTCAGTACGGATTGCGTTCTGACCACTGATGTAGCTTTCTTGGAACAGGAAAGGTTCGGTTTCACCTTTTTTTGGTTTGACATAGGCAAATAAAAAGAAAAACGATGAGGAAATACAAAATTAATAGTTATGGTCGTTTTTTGGTCGTTACCAGTTGTCATATAGTGATACATCACGCTTTCCTCAGTCATATTGAAATCCCCGCAAATAATTGTATTGAGTCCTCCAAACTGTTTCGAGATGTCTTCCATCTTAGTGACAAGTGAATGCAGTTGTGCTAGCTTTAAATATCCGCGGTTTGTGTTGAATAATAGATGGGTTGTTGCAACACTGAATTGGATAGCTGGTGTTGTTTGGTCTTTGAAGCGACGCAGCTCAAATACTGAGATGATTGCGATATTGTCCTTTTGCGTGATTTCTTTGAAATCAATGTTTTCATTGTGGATGAGACGTAATCTGCGGTTTTGCAATTTGTTTGGAACGTTGGTTGAAAGTGGCGTTTTCCTTCCTCACTTTTTGTTTCGATAGAACATTGCACAGCCGTCGACTGCATCGCCTGTTCTCTGACAATAAACCCCCGTATATTCTTTTTCCAAGTCGATTTGAAAGTCTTCTTTGAACGCGGCGGGCTCAACCTGCAGTTTTTTTTTTGCATTTCAATCGACAGATACGCCACGCCGCAGCATAACAGACACACCTCCTGCATGCACACGACATCGGGAAGCAAATACATGATTTCTTTTATAATGAGGCGCGATCTGTAGTCCCAGTCGAGGTACTTGTCGTCAGTGTTCTTGTACAAGTGAGGATGCCGATTAAGGAGCGTGTCAGAGAGAACATTGTAAGACATGACCGAGAATGAGTCTTTGATTGCATTGCGCGGCATTGCATTGGCTACAGCCCACTGACGGTCTTGGAGCATTTTCTTTCCCAACTTTATCGCTGACTTTATAATCATCTTCAAAATAAACTGATTACAAATTCTACATCATCCTTCATATGCAGCAGATACAACAGCCTCATAGTCAGTCGCTACAGCAGCAGCAGCCGCAAACAGTAATCGTCGTTTCGGTCTCGAATGCGGCGCGAATGATGGATTCTTCTCCTCCTGCAGACCTCGATGCCCTCTTCAGTCCCAATCGTTGCATGGCCATGTTCATAATTGGGTTTCTTTTGTTTCCTGCGTGGTTTATTGGTGCATATGTGGGCCTAAGGAGCAAATTGCGGCCAGAAAGAGTTGAGTAGACATGTTTACAAGCAACGTGCTTCGCCACTGAGTCATTCCTATTATTCGTAAACAGTTGTGGGGCTACGCGAATACACTGATGGCTTTCTTTTTCACGATTATTGTGGCTCCTGTTCTTATATGGGCTGTTGCCAGTGAAAGGTGGTGATTTCTGTGTCAAGTTAGAGACAACAACAGACAGGCATAGAAGGTATTCTTTCGATGATTTGAAAAACCAGGGAAAATTGGTCTGTTGCCGTTGTGAATACCCGGAATGGGTGTGTGTTTATATTGTTTAATATTATTATAAAACAAGTTAAAAAATCATGGTTTTATCTTTTGCTGCCTGGACTGCAGTGATAGTCGTGTTCCACGGTTTCCTTCTTCTTCGAGTATATATCTTCATGGTACAATCAGAGGACGCGGCCCTCCGTACGTGGGCTTTCGTATTCATGCCTTCGGGCAGCAACCCAAATCTGGCAGCGGAGTGGTTTTCGAACGTGCACTCCGATCAGTCTTTCCAGTATCAGATATTATTTGGTTCGATATTTGGGAGCTCCATGTGTTTTGAGCTGGTAATGAGCCGTCATTTATCTTTTACGCAGTGGGGCCCTCGTTTTTAAATAGTATTCCAACCGACCAGAGTTCGTTTTTGCGAAACAAGTACATAATCTTGCACAATACAATCGGATATTTGTCGTCACATTTTGGTTTCGTGCACTCTGCTTTCCTATTTTATCGCGTATTCGTGAAGGTTTTGAGTTTCACTCATTGCTGATTTGAATAATGTTAACTGTAGATCCTCATCAACCAAAAAACACAGTCTAACCCGAAAGAAGAAAACATTGAAATTATTGTAAACTTGACTTCGTTTTATTTGGAGTCAGTTGGGTTATTTGTTGGGCTGGAGTACATCAAGAAACGCGATTTTAAGCGACATCGAGCATTTATGATCATTGCGGCTGCTGGATACTTTTTAGAGCCTCTATCAATTGTGTTTTTGGCTCTGTTTGCCAGGATTAATGCATTTGGTAGCGTCGACAGCTACAGTCAGTTTTCTGACAGTGAGTCTGAAAAAAAAAACTACCGAGAACAGGATTAGTTTGTTTAAAAGCGGTTTGTTTTAGGCTATGTGAAGGCGTCTGTCTTTTTA
Organism: Obelidium mucronatum; assembly: GCA_025765595.1. Taxonomy (NCBI): domain Eukaryota; kingdom Fungi; phylum Chytridiomycota; class Chytridiomycetes; order Chytridiales; family Chytriomycetaceae; genus Obelidium; species Obelidium mucronatum. Next base: position 19,946 of record JAIVFH010000386.1, read on the forward strand.
TCCCTGATGATATGCTTTGGAGTAGGTACATATCATGCGTTTGGGACCCCAAGCAAGCGTTTTTCATTACCGCAAGGATACAAAGCAATGAAACATTAGTGGTGCGTAATATATCAATACATGGAGATATTACTGTCTTTGAGCCCTATGTTTTGATTTACCTGAAATGGACAAACTTTTCAGGGCGATACTCGCACTTATATCCTGATCTACGACCTTCCTCGCGCCTCTTTATTGAATGGACAGTCAGATGCCGAGGCTTATTTGTTGCTGGATGCTGTTTTGTTTGCCAGTCTGATCAATTCCCCAAAAATTGGCTTCAAAAAAATCTTGACCGTCGTGTCGGGTCATCAATAACACCAATGAAAAATCTTTTTGGGGGAGAAAGAATCATCTACTTCGCCTCGCCCTCTCCCCAAAACATGGCTCTCAATGAAAAGGCCTATAAAACCCAAGATTCCAGAGGAAGAAACACAATATCAAAAAAACACAAAATCTAAAAGAATGCCTGCCACATCTTCTATTCTTGGATTCCCACGTATGGGTGCCAACCGTGAACTCAAGCATCTCGTCGAAAGTTTCTGGAAGGGAACCGTCAGTGAGTCCGAGCTTCTTGCTGGCGCCAGAGAGCTTCGAGAGAAGCATTGGCGTATCCAACAGGCGAAAGGAATTGATCACATTCCATCCAATGATTTTTCATTGTACGATCATATCTTGGTATGTTGTTTGATCTCATTTATTTTGTTGAGCAATCAAAAAAATATTCCTGATGACTTCACCACTCAATCACATAGGATGCTGCAGTGACATTCAGTGCCATTCCACCTCGCTATCAGTCCCTTCAAGGACTTGACCTTTACTTTGCTATGGCTCGTGGTTTGCAACGTGAAGGAAGTATTGATGTTGCTTCTCTCCCGATGAGCAAATACTTTGGCACAAACTATCACTACGTGCCAGTTCCTTTGGCGCCCAGCACTTTGTTCCATTTGTCTGCCAATTCAAAGCCTGTACAAGAATACAAGGAGGCTAAAGCTCTTGGAATTCAAACTCGTCCTTACATTGTTGGTCCCGTTTCGTTCCTGCTTCTTGCCCGTGCATCCAAAGATGCACCACTTGGATTCAACAAGCTGAACTTGATTGATAATCTTGTCAATGAATATGCCAAGTTGATTGAGGAGCTTGCAGCTGCCGGAGCTGAATGGATTCAGGTATGTGCAAGGTTTTTAGGTTGCATTTTTTTTAACATTGGATTTTTTTCAATAGCTTGACGAGCCACATCTTGTTATGGAACTCAGTCCTGTTGAGCAGGCTGTTTACACTCGCGCCTATACTCAACTTGCGCAAAAGCTTGAGTCCAAAGGAACCACGAGCATCAAGATCCTTGTTGCGACGTACTTTGAAGGTCTTGATATAAACGCCGAACTTGCTTTCAGTCTTCCTGGAATCTCTGCAATTCATGCCGACTTTGTTTATGGAGCCGAGAGCATTGATTCTGTCGTGCAGGCAGCATCCGCCGCCTCCAACAAGAACTTAGTTCTCTCAGTTGGTGTCGTGAATGGTCGAAACATTTGGAAAGCAGATTTGGATGCCGCCATTAACGTTGTCGGCAAGGCAGTGAATGTTTTGGGAGCCGACCGTGTGATTGTTGCTTCGTCGTCATCCTTGTTGCACTCCCCGCATTCATTGGACGCGGAAAAGAAAGGATCTGGTGTGGATTCAGAATTATTGGACTGGTTGTCATTCGCTGTGGAAAAACTGGACGAAATTGTGATTATTACCAAGGCTGTGCAGTTTGGCCGCGAATCGGTTAAGGAAGCTCTCGCAGCCAATGCGAAGAGGTAAAGCGGTATCTTTTTTTCCTTCGATTTTTTCAAATGCTAACTGTCAATATTTTTCAGTGTCAACTCAAGAGCTAACTCCAGTCGAATCCACAGTCCTGCTGTCCAGGCTCGTCTAGCTGCTGTTGAACCTTCTCAACTCACTCGGAAGTCCCCCTACCCGGTTCGTCGTGGTATTCAGGAAAGTCTTTTGAACTTGCCTAAGTATCCCACCACCACGATCGGGTCCTTCCCTCAAACCGCCACGCTAAGACGTATTCGTGCCCAGTTCAAGAAGGGTTCAATTGACCAAGCCGAATACGAGCGTCTCTTAAAGGAAGAAATTGCCGCAGTAGTCAAGTTCCAGGAGAACCTTGACATTGATGTTCTTGTTCATGGAGAAGCTGAACGAAACGACATGGTTGAATATTTTGGAGAAATGTTGAACGGCGTTGGATTCACAAAGAATGGGTGGGTTCAAAGCTACGGTAGTAGATGTGTGAAACCCGCCTGTTATCTATGGAGACGTGAGCCGACCAACTGCAATGACGGTTGGCTGGACATCTTTTGCTCAAAGCCTTACCTCCCGTCCAATGAAAGGAATGCTTACTGGTCCTTTGACAATTCTTTGCTGGTCTTTCGTTCGTGATGACCAACCTCGTGAATTGACATCAAAGCAAATTGCTCTTGCTGTTCGTGATGAAGTTGTGGACTTGGAAAAGGCAGGAATCAAAGTGATTCAAATTGATGAACCAGCTATTCGCGAAGGTTTGCCACTTCGTCGTAGCAAGTGGGACGAGTACCTTAAGTGGGCGGTTGATTCCTTTTTGCTTTGTTCTACTGGAGTTGCAGATGCAACCCAAATCCACTCCCAACATGTGCTACAGTGACTTTGAGATATTATGGACGCTATTATTGCTTTGGACTGCGATGTTTTGTCAATCGAATCTGCCAAGTCTGACTTGAAGTTGCTTCAAGCTTTCCAGTCGCGTGACTATCCCAACGAATTGGGCCCTGGTGTTTTCGATATTCACACATCTAGAGTAGCTCCATTGAATGAAATGAAGACTCGTGTTGATGAAATGGAAACGTCTTCTCTGGCGACAGATTGTGGATCAACCCGGACTGTGGCCTAAGACGCGTGGGTGGGTTGAAACTGAGGCGGTTTGAAGAACATGGTTCAAACAGCGAAGGACTTCGCGCAGCTTCTGCAGCTAAGTCTGCATAATTCGCTGGAATTAAAGTGACAGCGATAGCCAACGTTTCGAAGTCTAATACTCGGCGTATTCAAAAAATAATAAAAGAGTTTATCGAAGTACATATTATTGTCTGTATTATCAT
>JAIVFH010000387.1:0-23102 GCA_025765595.1 Obelidium mucronatum
AAAAAAAAAAAAAAAAAAAAAAAAAACAGCGACATGATTGCTCATGGAACCTATATCGGTGATTACATGGGAAATATTATTGGCACGACGGGGATCGAAATCCGCCAAGCAATGTACAAGAAAACAAACCTCATTCAGCGTGATATGTTGATTGTGCGACACAATGGTATAGATCAATTCGGAATCGATGCTACTTATTCGTGCAATTATACCCGGTTCATTGTGCGTATATGTTTTTTTTTCTTCTTTCAATTTCGCGATCTAAATTCACTGGGATTCTATACTCTTTGAACACAGAACCATTCATGTAAACCGAATTGTCGAGCGATTCTGGTAATTGCAATTTATATTTCAAAACAAAACGCCTCAATCTTAAAAAAAAAAAAAAAAAAAAAAAAACAAACTGCACAGATATACACACGATCAAAAACAAAAAAGCCTCCACGAGTCGCCATATTTGCTCTCCGGACGATTCCCGGGAATACAGAGCTCACAATCAACTACTCGGCCTTAGACGTAGGCGGTCCGGAGTACAGCGGGGAATGCACGTGTGGGGAATCACCCTCTTTGTGTAAAGGAATTGTTGGGAAACGGAAAAGGGTTGAGTATGAACCAATTATTGAGGTGATGGGGAGTGGGAAAAAAAAGAGAGGAATAAAGAAGCGGTAAAGAATGAGCTGTTCTTGGTTAACGTATTTTATTTTTACTATTTCTCGGTTCTTCCTTTTTTGTATTAAGTTTAGATGTGTTTTGTGGCACCAGCAAATTAAAAAAGTCAGCTATAAACAAATATGGTATAATGACTCGGAGTCGAGAGTGTGATAGCAGCAGCAGCAAATAAAAAAATAATGAACATGTTCGAAGTGAGAGGGTTGTTGTTATGCTACAACCACGAAAAGTAGTCGATATCAGAATCAACAGAAGCATGCGATTTCTGCTTGTCTTCTTGTCCTTTGTTGAAGGTAGTTAACCTTTATTGATATACAAGCTTAGAATTCGAGACACGTCAACGTCAAGTTTATTACGTAAGAAAACACAAGAATACTCCAAGTCTACCCGAGCTTCAGTTCCATCTTTGTAACCGTTAACCACTGGAGAAAAGCGAATTAGTAATCAAGACGCGAGGTGGGAGAAGGGGACAAAATGGAATGTAAAATGAAACAACCTGAAACGGGATTATAAAAGGAGGTGTACGTTCTAATAATAAACAAACTGATAGTTCCCAGAAATGTATTACAACTCACCTCCAGTGCAGAACAAAGGACCCGAAGACGCAGGGTCCAACACAAAGATGTTAAGAAGTCTTAGTAGACTTAAGATCAAAGGCCCTCACCAACTAAGACCTAAAGTTGTGAGAGAAAAACAACTAAGACCCAAAGTTGTGAAAGAAAACCAACTAAGACCTAAAGTTGGAAGAACCAAACAAACTCAGATTTGGGAAACCAAAAGACTTGATGTTTTGAAAGGTTGTTTATTGTTGAAAAGGCCCCCATTGTTCACAAAGACAAAGAAAAGAACAATCGGAATAAAAGAACAATCGAAACCAATCAAAATTTCCGGTATTGAGAGAACAATCGATGTCTTAAAGAAAACTTTTGAAAGAACCGAAAACATCGATAAAACAGACCTCCCAGACCTGAAAGAAAAAGATTCAGAACTAGTTAAAATGAAGACCGAACTTATCTTGACTGCCGCTACCGCCGTTGAAAGAATGACCGTTGACTCTTGGGTTAAGCAAACCCATGAGAAAGTCAAAGTCTTCGGCTTCTTCGACAAGATTTACAGAACTGCGGGTGACACCATCATTAATTTGATGGATGAGACCGTTCCCCGTAGAACTGCGTTGGTCGAAAGACAGCTGGCAGAAAAGACGATTCTTATTAGAAGAATTGGAGAGTTCAAGAAAAGACTCGCCTACTCTAAGTTGAATCCTCCACAGATATATCCAAGTCCTTTAGAACACACAGGGCAATAAGTTGTCCAAGTTGTTCAAAATGAGGCAGGAGAGAGAAGACTTACTGCAGTCGAGACGCCAGGCCCAATCGCGATTGCCATCCAGGATATTGAATCCGAAATGGAAATCTTGGCGGTCAACCAGAAGAACGAGTTGGAGCAGTTCAAAGAAATCCAAGATGGGATTGAACGCGACAACAAGAACAAGGTTGAGTGGCGCAAGGCAGACAATAAGGCCGTGTCCAAGGCAAAAGAATTAATGGACGCGACGTTGCAAGACAAGTATCGAGATTCCACTTACCACGCAATGATTGTGGACATCTTGAGAAATGCAACAAGCTACAATCGTTCGAATGTCCTCCAACAGTTTGACTTGGCGGTGGCTTCCTACGATTCTAAGAACTTCGGAAAGGGCGACTATGAGAAACTGGTTAAAGAAAGCAAAATGCTTTATGAAACTTTGCTAATTGCTTACCCGAACCGACAAGGCGCAAGTGCGGTAGCCGCTCAGAAACTTGTGTCGCGTAAAATGAAGCTGCAGCTAAGAAGATATATCAGTTACATGAGACTAGACCAAATGAGTTCCTATGTAACTGATACTTACAACAAAGCGCTTCAAGACGATATCGAAGACTTGATTGAGTGGCCTGACCTCCTAATTGGTTTAAACAAGACGTTAACTGATTATAAAACAGACCAACTCCAGATAAATCAGAACGCGTTGCTTCAGACAAATATTCCAGACGTTCCAAAGAGTGGAAAACGCGGAAGAGACCAATTGTCACAAGCAACGGAGAATGGAAATGGAAAGAAACAGAAAGGGAATAACTCACCAAGTTCAACGGGTGACGCGAAGAAAATCCTGAAGTATTGTCCATTCCATGGGAAGAAAGACTGGCAACATCCTGAAAATGGTTGTTATTGGGCGAGCGTATGCGATAAAATCAAAAGTGGTGAATCGCGCGACTACTCACCAGTCGAATTGCCCATATGGTGAAAAGTGCAAGACCGTATTTTCTAAAGACCAAAAGGCTAAATACGACGCGAAGAAAGCTGATAAAGCTGGAAATGGCGGAAAGATGGCACTTACCAAGAAGTCAAAGAAAACTTTGAAATTCGCGAAAGAATCCGATGAAGACTCCGAAAAGGAAGAGGCTAAATTGGAAGCTAGATTAGCGAAAATTAGAAGGGAAAGAATTAAATCGTGTAGCGACAAGATGGAAATAGACCAACCATCAAAAGACAACAGCGACGATGATAATTCAGACTATAATCAGATGCGACGAACGATGCATAAAGCAAAGTACGAAGCAACGGTTGCCGAAAGACTTCGAGACTTATCAGAAAGTCAATCGCCAACTGGAAGTTCAAGTTCAGAACCCCAATCTGATGGAGTCGGAAACTGGGGAGGAAATTCAAAAGTACATTTTCATGAAATGGAAATTGAAGAGACGCACCTGAATACGGCCAAAGAAATCATCGAAGACAAAGACGCGATGAAGATGGCGAATTCTGGAGAGAAGCCCAAACCCGCAAAGACTACCGCGGATACTGGAGCTCAGGTACATGGTTTTAGACTACCATTACCAAAAGGAATTAAATTAATTTCTTACCAGACCGTTGAAGACCGCTCAGTGACAGGAATTGGAGGCACAAAGGAACCAATTCAGGCCATCGCTCAACTGATGCAAACAATCAACGGTAAGAAATTTAAAATAGAGAATGGAAGAATAATTAATACCTTGACTGAAAACTTATTCTCCATCGGGACAATGCTAGATTCCCAAGGCGGCATTGTGTACACAGACAAGAACAAGATGTATTACGGCGAAGCGCCATATACGAAAATGGTTTTAATCGCGAGAAGAGAAACAGGTGGAGAATATGACGTTATCTCACCTGAACGCGTAGAAAAGCCGAAGACCTTGTTTGAAATCTTGGACCAGAACAGCGCGAAATTGATGAAAGCCGCGCTGGGAGAGCCAACCGCCGTAGAAAATGAAAGCGGTAAGATTAATGAAGATATAGACACACCCGAATACTTCATTAAAGAAAATTCTTCCTTACCCACAGTGGAAGAGTTAACTGAAGACCTTAAGAACCTTGCGACAGCTAGCCGCAAACCAGTTGAAGTAAGCATTGATCACGCTTTAGACGCAACTGCAGGCCATTTAATACACCACTTGAAGCAGGTGATTGACGATGGTGCGAAGGAAGATGCAACCGCAGCATCGGAATTCGGGATTGCCACATGGGTGTCAGACGAAGTCGCTAAGAAAATAGAAAGTCTAAAGACAGTAATTGTAAATAGCGATTTAAGATTTAGAATAGCTTCACTTATCAAAAGTTTGACTAAAGACCAACAATCGCAAACAGGAACAAGAAGAACAAAGACTTCGGAAGAAAGAGAAATTGCCCAGAGAGGCAAGATTAGAGAAAAGGCAAGAAAAGTCAATTGGAATGAATTCCATGAGATTGCTCACCTCTCAAATCAGCTCTTGAAAGATTCCATAAACGCGAAGATGGTGGTGGGGGTCGAAATTGATAAGTCAAAGAAGGCTAATTCGACAACGAAATCGAATAAAGTGTCTTTGGAAAACTGTAATAGAAAAGAATGTGTTAGTTGTGCCCTAGGAAAAGCACATAGAGAAAAGATTTACAGTCGCGTTGAAGGCAAAGCAACGCGAATAGGCGAAAGAGTTCACATAGATAGCATAAAATTACCTTGCGAATCTTTGAACCGAGAAGAATGGGCAGTGCTCATTGTAGATGAATTTTCGAGATACGCGGTAATAAGATTCTGCCGCGGAAAAGGAGACATAACAGAAACTATAATAGAAGAATTGTTAAGATGGGAAGAGAAACACGAAATGCACATCAGAGAAATAAGAAGTGATGAAGGCAAAGAAATCGTGAATAAAGAATTAAGAGAAGCGTTCGCTCGAAACGAACGAAGGCCACTCTCAACCCAATTCACTCCTAGCCCACCTTATACAAAAGAAATGAACGGACTAGTCGAAAGACTGGTTAGAACAATGAAAGACTGCGTGATTACAATGTTAATTCACTCACGTCTAACGAAAGTTCTCGTCAAAGAAGCCGCGATGACGTTCATAAATTATAGAAATAAATTAGTACATAAACAGGCTGGTTACCCAGAAGTGGGGAAGTACTCACCATATTATTTATGGGAAGGAAAACCGGCAAGAATAAACAGGGAATTACCATTTGGATGCCAAGTGACGATATTCCAGGACCACGACCAACGAGACACAGTTTGGAGTGACCGTGGAGTACCTGGAATATATTTGGGGTTAGAAGGAAACTCAATATATAGAGTCTATGACCTTACGTCGCGTAGAATAACCAAGGCGTTTAACGTCGTGGGTCATCCAGATAGATTTCCGGGTCTAATTAGAAAATTAAATAATAGATTAGAAGGGATAGCGGACCCGCTAAGCCACTACCCACCTGTTCACGCACCGTTTTCCCAGAAGGAAGTGGATGAAATATGGCGTGATGAGAAAACAGATGTGGAAGAAATGATAGAAGATACAAACGTACCAGAAACGCGTTATAATCTTAGACCGAGACCGCTAAGAGAAGAAATTCCAGAATCAACGAGTACTACGATTCAGGGGAGGAATGAAGATGAGAGTCTTTCACCCGAAGTAGGAAACACTGAAATAAAAGAAATGGAAAAGACTCACAGTGGAATCGAAAGTACAGTTGAAGAGAAAATAGACGAAACTGTAAAAGACATAGTGGAGTTAGCACCAGAACTAGTAATCCCACACCCAAAAGATATAGAATGGGAAGATGGAGATATAAATCTGAGCGAAGACGAAGAGAACTCAACTGTTGGGGACTCTGACTTCGAAGACAATCTTGCTGAAGGCCAAATAGCGAGAATACCGCTAGAACCAGAAAAATCAGATAAAATCCATATGGTCCAATGGGATCCTGAAGGATTAGAAGAAGTATTAGATAAATGGGGAATAACCAGAAGATTAAAGGCAAAAGGCGAAAGTGAGAAACTTAACGCGTTTATGCTGACAGTCCAAAATAAGATCGAGAGAGATATTCCTGAGAACAAAGGTTTTAGACAGAAACTCGAAAAGAGAATAAATCACAAAGTCAAGAAAAGAAACGTACTTAGAATAAGAGCGTTCTTGACAGATCCTGTGATGAGACCAATAGTTGAGAATGCTATCGCCGAGTCGGTACAACCATTCAAAGAGACAAACCCTTTCCCTGACGAAAAGATCATGATTGATGATTTAGAACCAGTCCCTCAATCACTGAATCAGGCAAAGAAGTCTAAATATTGGTTAAAATGGCTAGAGGCGATGAAGCTAGAGATGAACTCACACTATGAGATGAAAACCTTCGGATATATAAAACGATCACAGGTTCCTGACGGAAAACGCCTGCTGAGAAGCAAGTGGGTGTTCGACTACAAGCTAGACATGGCGAACGGATGTTTGCTGAAGTTCAAAGCTAGGTTAGTCGCAGTCGGATCATCCCAAGAGTACGGGATAGACTATACAGAGACTTACGCTCCTGTAATCAGAAAAGAGTCATTGCGGGTGATGATCGCTATGTCAGAACTGTATGACTGGCACATCGCGCAACTTGACGTTTCAGTCGCTTTTCTTTACGGCGATCTGAAAGAAAGAAACTTTATGCGAGCACCAGAAATGTTCCCGCAGTATGGACCTGATGGAGAAAGCCTAGTATGCGAAATTTTTAGATCGCTATACGGGTTGCATCAGTCTGCGAAAGAATGGAACGATGTGCTTACAGCGTTTCTAAAGGAGAATGGCTATAACCAAAGTCAGAAAGATTTATGTTTATTTCACAAATACGATAAAGGAACAAAAGTATTCGTATTAGTTTATGTTGACGATTTCTTATTGATGTCTTCGAGTAAAGAAATACTCAAAGAACTAAAAGAGACAATCGGAAAGCGCTTCAACATAAAAGACCTCGGAGATGCAAAACACGTAATTGGGATGCACTACGAAAAGATTAATAATAAGAAATACAACGGCTCGTGGATTGGTCAATCCGAGTACTGCCGCGAACTATTATTAAAGATGAACATGTGGAATAAAACAGTAAATGGTAAAACCGTACCTATAGAAATAAAGAAAACTCCGATGTCTCCAGGATGGGAGCACGACGAGAAAAGTAAACTCCTAAGTAAGGAGAAGAACTCAGAATACAGGTCAGCGGTGATGAGCTTAATGTACTTAGCTGGACACACGCGACCCGATATAGTGTTTGCAGTCCATGTACTATCGCAGTATCAGAATGATGCACGCGAAGAAGACTGGAAGGCGCTGCTACACTTGTGCAGGTATCTGAGAGGAACATATGATTATGGGATTTTCTATCGAAAGTCAAAGAACCCACCAATCTTATTTCCGACAGATGAATCGCTAGATCAATGGTTGCAGATGGAGTTTGGCGATATCGTTGGATACGCAGACGCCAGTTTTGCGATGTCAAAGGGAAGAAAATCCAGATCAGGATATCTCTTCATGATGTCGTCAGCGATCGTATCTTGGTATAGTAAGAAACAGTCAGTCGTAGCGCTGTCTTCAACAGAAGCGGAGTTTTACTCACTTTCTGAGGCAATAAAGGAAGCCCTCTGGTACAGACATATACTGGAAGAGATCGGCTACCCGAAAGAAAAGCCTACAGTAATAAACCAAGATAATAAGTCAACGATTGCAGTGGCAACAAACCCAAAGCACCATGCGATGATGAAGCACATTGACATTAGAGGAAACTTTATTCGTGATCATTTAAAGAAAAAGGCTGTTGAGCTGATATATTGCCCAACAGAAGACATGATCGCGGATATAATGACTAAAGCGCTGCCAGCGACGCAGCACAGAAAGATAGTCTCTCTAATGGGCATGAGGTCCCTCGCAGACTTACAGTTAAGAAGTCAGATTCGAGCTTTCACAGAACGTAAGTTCTGAGATCGTCCTATAGTTATTGTTTTTATCCTTTATAGACGAAGAGTAGAGGTTTTTCGATAGACTATAGATTGAGTTTTAGGAGTTGGGTCGTACCCATCGTGGCTGACGCCTGTTTTTCGATCTCCTGAGAGGAGACTCCTAGAACGAGATAGAGCGAAAATAGAAAGCTCTGACGGTGTATCGATATTCACCTTGAGGGGAGGTGTTGAAGGTAGTTAACCTTTATTGATATACAAGCTTAGAATTCGAGACACGTCAACGTCAAGTTTATTACGTAAGAAAACACAAGAATACTCCAAGTCTACCCGAGCTTCAGTTCCATCTTTGTAACCGTTAACCACTGGAGAAAAGCGAATTAGTAATCAAGACGCGAGGTGGGAGAAGGGGACAAAATGGAATGTAAAATGAAACAACCTGAAACGGGATTATAAAAGGAGGTGTACGTTCTAATAATAAACAAACTGATAGTTCCCAGAAATGTATTACAACTCACCTCCAGTGCAGAACAAAGGACCCGAAGACGCAGGGTCCAACATCCTTGAGTGAAATCAGTATCTGGAGCAGAGACAGTAGTAACGGTAGCAATATCGGGCAAAACAGTTGCAGTAGCCGTAGTAACAGAGGCGGCGGCCTTGACCGTGGCAGAGGGAGTTGGATCGGCAGTAGCTATATTGGTGGCATCATGTTCACCATCATCCTCTGAATCATCTGAATCAGAACAGTGCACCTTATCCAGATGTTGCTTCAAATGATCAGGTCTCGCAAACCGCCACGTACAGCCCTGTTTCAAACAAGGAAATGGTTTCTCGTTGGTGTGGATTCTCTGGTGACGCGCCAAATGCGATTTGTTTGAGAAGGAAGAATTGCAGCCTGGCCAGAAACAGTGCTGTCTGGTGTATCTCTTCTTCTTGTCTACCAAAGAAGGCAAATAGCTATGAGATGAAGCTGATGGTGATGAAGGACGATAAAGGGGGATTTTGTTGTTGGATTGGTGGAGTTCCGCGACTCTTGGTTTTATGATTCTTTGTGGTGTTGGAGCGACAGATGATAAAGTTAACGAAGCTGGATAAATAATGCAATTGGATCTCAATTTCTGGATTTTCGGAAGTGGTGTTGGCGAAGCAGGAGCACTTGTGTTTTGAGTGTGGGAATCATACAATTGGCTGGAATGAGCCTGTGTGAAATCCAATGGAGACAGATGAGGTGAGCATTGCTGAACAAATTGGAACATTGATAATGGCGGAAGAGTTCTTGGCAGTGATTCATGGCGGGTTGATTGTTCGGCCAAGCAGCCAAGACGGACTGCTTCGTCACCGATGAGGTGCGTGAATTGGTTCGCGTTCCCATCAATTGAAGCGGGTGATCCGGTGATGGGTTGATTGCTTAAGGTACTTCCGACGTAATGTAATTTGAATGGGGATGGAGTTGGTGTAGTTGGTGTTGGATACATATGGCTAAACAAATAAAAGAAAGAAAACAATTCCATCAACAATATTTAATGAATCGAGACATTTGGTATCTGCTCGTCGATGACAAAGGAGACCCCGCCTTCGAAGGAGTCGGTGCGTACTTTGTGTCTTTCAGCACCGAGGAGACGGTTGATGTGGCAGACTTCATAGAGAAGGTGCGGCAGCAGAACAAGAACAAATTGAAAACACAGAAGAGGCCAAAGATGCAGAAGGACATTTTTCGACGCTTGAAGTCATAGCGAGTAATGCATGCATCTTTTGGGACGGAACATTGGAGGAGGCCAAATTACATGTCCATCCATTTGTCAAATCGCACATGCAAAATTACGCGATGCCTTTTCAGAAGTATATTCAGGCAATTGGGAACGTTACAGAGGCTTCATTGGACTATTCAACGGTATTTCAGTGGATGTTTCTGAAGAGATTTCAGGAAGTGCTGTTTCAATCCAAAAATACTCCCCAACTTCCTCCTTCAGCTCTTTCTCCTTTCTTTGATACACCTTTTTTCGGGAAGCTAAACGCAATTGAGATCAGTAAGCTCACCAGAAAGATTCCAAAAGTCACAACCAATGGTTCAAGACATCCAAGCCTTGACTCTCTCACAATGCACCCACAAGAGTGGAAGAATTTGATGCCTCTTATTGATGCGCTCGGGTGTGTGTGCTTGAAACCTCTTCCAAAGTCGTCAAGCTCTGATGCCTTCTTGATTGGAAAATCGTTGGAATATCCTGAACAGCGACTGACTGTGGGGCTTGCTGTCAAAAATTACAAGTCCACAAAGTTAAACGCTGGGCAGTTGGACGAGGAATGTCATGTATTCAATCGAATGTTTGATGGAGTGGATTGCAAATCCCGCAAGAACGTTTTGTTTATTTGTAGTACAAGCTATACTGAGGATATTGCTCGCAAGTTTCACAGCCGCCATTTTCAAGTATACAATGCTGCAATATTTCCCAATATCTCCGAAGTGGTTTTACTGGATTTGTCGACCCCAGCGTTGCGGGCTTTGTTTTTTGGGTTGGTGGTCGGGAGTGATTTGTCTGTCTTTGTGGAGAATGTTGTGAAGAAAGCAGAGGTGGAGTTCAATGCAGAGTTGCAATAAAAACTGATATTGCGAAAGAGATGTCATGATCGTTGGCATTGTTTGATAAATAAATAAAGAGAAGAGACAACAATTCAACAACAATAATGAATCGAGACATTTGGTATCTGCTCGTCGATGACAAAGGAGACCCCGCCTTCGAGGATGTCGGTGCATACTTTGTGTCTGTCAGCACTGAGGAGAGAGTGATGGTTGGTCACTTCACAAAAGAGGTGTGGCTGCAGAACAAGAACAAGTTGAGGGACGTCGATGTGCCTGATTTGAAGGTCTTTTCAAGCAAAGAAGATGTCAGTGATAAGACAAAGGCTTTCAAAGCAAGTGCGCTGGTTGGTGATCGAGGAGAGAACGAAGATGTGCCACTGCTGGTGCGTGTCCCAAACAAGAATGCTGGTAAGTTATCCAAAGTGTGAAAGTTTTGAGTTTTCTTATTGTCGCATTAGGCAGTGCTCCGGGCATGAAGATGACCTTCGGGGAAGTGCTTAACACGGTGCCCACATCATGCCAAAAAAACCAAACAAGCACATCCAACACACGCGGGACTCTGCCCACCTATCCTCGATCGCCTGAGAACATTCTTGTATGGGGTACCTTTGCTGCAGAAGTGTATGAATTCGCAAAGTCGGAACTGGAACCACTTTTGCTCAAAACAACAAACATCAATGTGGGTAATATGGAAGCTTTTCAGCTTCCGGCATCTGCTGGATGTGAAACCGATATCGAATCTTCTTTGGAAAACTCGACCTTTAGAAGCTTGGTAGAGCTGCTCCGTGTTATGGGTATTCCTTCATTGTTTAAACGAGGGAAGGGAGATGCAGCAGTAATTTTGGAGCCTGACTACGTGTGGAAGCTTCTAAATCAAGAACAAAATCGAGAATACTTTCGTCTCCCAATTGAAGTCAAGCCATTTTGGTGGAACGCTCTATCTGACAATTTGGCAATCACTTACTTGGCTGAAATCAAAAAAGGATTGGATAATCTAGATTCTATAGCTATTCCCATCATGAACCAAATGTACGGATACTTGTCCTTTAACAACTCTCGATATGCTGCATTGACGACTCAGCACGAACTCCACTGTTTTAAACGCTCCGAGAAGAGTTCTGTAGTCGATATATCGGATCATATTCCTCTCACTGGTATTCGCTATCAGAGCCAAAATTTATCATACTTCACATGTTGGTTATTTCTTCTGTGTAACGCCCATAACAACGGAATTGATAGACCGGTTGACGCGCCTCCATTAACGGGTAACTTCCTGTTGCCTTTAAGACAGGTCGATGCTCCTATTCAAGACTTGTATAGCTTACGTGAGATCAAGTCTGATCAAATTCACTTTGCCAGTATTGTTACGATCAATAAGGGCTCTGTGGGGACCGTTATTGGGGGTGACTTGGCCAGCTTTCCCAGTTTAAAATTCAAATTATACGATGTGTACCATGATTCCAGTTATGTTGACATTAGTGCAAAGGAAGTATCAATATACAAGACTTTGGGGCACTTACAAGGGACGGTAATTCCGAAATTCTATGGGTATTTTAATTATCACGGAATCATCATCATAGCAATGGAAGACTGTGGGCAACCACTTACTGAAGTCGAGTATCCCGAGTTTCAAACCAAAGTGAATGACTGCATTGCCATATTGAAGCAGAATGGAGTTGATCATGAAGATTTGGAAGCTCGCGGTGGAAAGTTTCCAAATATTTTGAGAAAAGGCAACGAAATCCGAATCATTGATTTTCATTTGTAGTTTGATCCTTCCTTCCTTTTTTTCTTTTAATAAAAATCGAGTCATTGCTTGAACAATGTATATTGTAATGACCATAAATTGAAGGCTTTTGTAAGAGTTTTTATTGCCAAAGTTGCATCGAGTTGTTCTATTCAAAAAAAAAACCTTGGGTATTAAGGGACCCATCCAATGGCTCTTCGAAGCGCGTCTTTTGTACTCGGCAATAAATCCGTGAGCTGGTTCCACGTTGCCATTGAAAGCGAACGCGCAGCTTGTACGTTTCTTATTCTTGCCTTGTCCAACACCGCAAGATCCTGAGCTACTTCTTCAGGCGTCCATTGATGCGATTGAGCAATTGCGTTCAACACTTGCGAAATTGGCATCGCGTCTGGCAACTTATGGCCCCTGTTCATACGCACAAGTTCCCTTATGTCCCCACTGCCTCTAATATCCACGACATCGTCCGGATCATCATTAAAATGCTGCTGATAGCGGGATGTTGTATTTGAATCATCGCAGTTGTCGCTGACAGAAAATGGAGCACCTCGGTTTTTCTGAATCATCGCCCGAATATCGTCGCGATCTGGAAACATTCTTTCCGATAGAAACAAGGATCCAACTTGATCGCCTCTAAATTCAGAATTTGCAAACAGGTCATCGATCGTTGCTACTTTGCTGTTTTCGCTTCGATCATCAATCTCGACAACACTCTTCCCATAGAGCGACTTTATTGCTGCCGTGTGGTGTTTAGCTGGGGGGTGGGGTGACGCGGCTGGAAATTCATCAAGGGCCTGTGGCTTCGGTGCATCTGGCAGTATATACACTGAGGTAGTTGAAGCCATGGAGCTTTTCCGACTGAGACTTTTCTTTGATGGTTCGTGTTCCTCCGAGACTTCCGAACTTTCCTGAGTCTTGAATCTAACTGAGCTTCGGCTTTTGCGGCGGGGGAGAAAACTGTCGCCTGAGGTGTTGTTGACGCGTCGGGAAGACTCGTGATCAGATTCATCGTCAGAGTTTTCCTCGTGCGCTTTGACGCCAGAAAGCGCTTGAGCGAGGCCGAGTATTCCACCGCCGCCGTAGATTGTGCGGTGGTGATGGTACTTTTCTTCCATTTTTTATCAATGAGTTCTGTCTGTTCAAGGTATTCCCAATCAGGATGAAAGAGCAGAGAAAAATGTGTGGAGGGGTTAACAAAGAGAACCCGAGAATAAACTTTCCTGCTCTCTCCACGTATCTCTTAACCGCGGAGGAATATATTTGATAAGGTCCTGAAATAAAAGAAGAAACAGCACCAATTAGATAATGATAACAATTGAAATCATTGGAATTGCCTAGCTAAACCAAGCTATATCTAAATTGAGGCTATTCTTGCGAATTGACATGAAGGTCTTTAGTGCAGAGCTATAAACTTTTGACCAGGAAATCTGACAAACCATGTCTACACCCGTAACACCTCAGACGGGTACAGGTTCCCCAGGCGTTCTATACTCATCCGTACTAATTGCTCAACTGTCTTTCGAAAAAAAAAGCGCAAACAGACGCGTCGAATCAGGTTGAATCTTCAGTGACTGTGGACAAGAACTTTATGGTGAACGAAGAAAGCGAGAAGTTCATGCCACCCGGCACAATGAGCCTCTAGTAAGAATACTCCCGTAATTTTATTCCTTTTCTTTTCTTTGGTATTTTAACATGACCCAAATAGCTGCTCCTTTGGTTTTGATTCTCACAAGCGATCAAATTTGTATTATTTGGACGAACAAACGCTTCTTACTTCAGTGGGAAATGTCCTCGTATTCATCAACGTAAAAACTTCAGAGCAGACGTATTTTGAAGGGTTGAGAGATGGTGCGATTGGAGCCATCGCTGTAAGTTGATAATGTGATGCCAATCAAGGCTACACAATGTTTAGCCTGTGCATCATTATAGGTTCATCCATCCAGGAAATACATTGCGCTCGCAGAAGTATACCCCCAGCCGTCGATCTTTATTTTCCAATACCCCTCAATGAACTTGTTTCGGATCCTACGGGGTGGAACAACCAGGGCCTACTCTGACATTGCTTTTAACGCGAAAGGAGATAAACTCGCGTCTGTTGGATCGGATCCCGATTATATGCTTACAGTGTGGAACTGGAAGGCTCAGGAGATTACTCTTAAGAGTAAAGCCTTCTCTCAGGTCTGACTTCTTATTTATACCCAGCAGTAAAAAGAAGTCCGGACCTATTTTAATTTTTTTTTATTGATGCAGGATGT
Source organism: Obelidium mucronatum (assembly GCA_025765595.1). Lineage (NCBI taxonomy): Eukaryota > Fungi > Chytridiomycota > Chytridiomycetes > Chytridiales > Chytriomycetaceae > Obelidium > Obelidium mucronatum. The sequence goes on from JAIVFH010000387.1 coordinate 14,499, forward strand.
TTATAAAGTCGCTTTCGCCCCAGAGAACGATGGGATTTTAACAACGTCCGGCATGGGTCACATTAAATTCTGGCAAATGTCGGCAACGTTCACGGGCCTTAAACTTCAAGGATATTTGGGAAAATTTGGCGCATCTGAGTTGACGGACATCTGCTCTTTTATTCAACTTCCAGATGGAAAGGTGCTTTCATCCACTGAAACGGGAAACCTGCTTCTTTGGGATGGAGGAATGATCAAATGTGAAATTGCCCAGAAAGGGAAGAAACCATGTCATGTCGGAAAGATTGAAGTAGTTTTGATGGTAGATTCTGAAGTCTTTACAGCTGGAGAAGATGGTAACAGATGATCATTGACAGGAATGCAATGATGGCTAACTTTTGGGACGTAAATAGGATATGTCCGAGTTTGGGATTTCGAAATGATTGATAACGCGGATGTGACATCCGAAACAGCAGGACCAGGTGGAGCACCAGTTTCAAGTTCCGGACCAGCCGTAGCTCGAGTTTTTGAAATGGAGTTTCTTGAAGAATTCATGATTGGAAAAGATGTCAAGGTATAAAAGCAGAGAATTTCAATTCGCACTGTTGCTGCTCTCTCTGATTCCTTTTCAAGATCAAAAACATGATTCGAAGCATTGAGAATCCATCTCAATATCTGATCCTTGACATGGAAGGCCATTTATTCAAGTTGGATACAAAACAAAGATTCATTGACAAGACCTTGTCTTTTCACTCTGGTGGAATCGCGGGCCTGGACATGAGCACAACTTGCCATTCAATGGTCAGCTTAGGATCAGATGGAGTAGTCCATTTGTACGACTACATGAAAAAGGCACTGTTGGCAAAAGAAAAGTACACTTCGGGTGGAACCGCATTGGCTAGTCTCCCTCTTGTGAGAGACACTTAAAACTTTCCTTTGAATTACGTCTGGCGGCATCTCACAAAATTTTCTTTTTTATATAACCAGTGCCTAGACGCGCGGGGATCTACAGTCGCCGCCGGATTCTCAGACGGCGTCCTCCGAATCATTTCCTACCAACCACCACCAATCGACATAAACCGACCCGTATTCACCCTCCAATACGCATTCAAACCCCACAAATGCGCCATCGCCGCCATATCCATCTCCGCCGATGGAACCTACATGGCCACCGTCGGCGCAACCGACCAAACAATATTTTTCTTCAAAATCGAAAATAAACCCGTCAGTCCCAGCGACGAGTCATCTGCTGGAGCCCCCTTTGACAAGAACAACACCAAAATCGTGCCGATTGGGTTTATCGAAATGGAAGAAGCCGTGTCGCAAGTTTCCTTCAGCGCCGACAACCACACGCAAAATATGGAGCCGAATGAAGAAGGGGATGAAGATGATAGTGGCGATGATGACGGAGACGACGGGGACGATGGAGATGCGAATGGTCCACTTGCTGGGAAACTTGCCTTTATCGTTTGTAAAAACGGGGAGGTGTTTTCTTCACGTGTGCCTCATCCCAGGAGAGTCAATACGTCCTTGACGTTTCAACTGGAGGCTTCCGCGTTGAGAATCAAGCCTTGGAAGCTGAATGTCCCCCCACCTAAAATCGTGGAAGCGCCTAAACCCAAGGAAGGTGCCGAAGAAGAGAAGAAAGAAGCTCCGGGTTCGGCAGGTGGAGATAAGAAGGATGCAGCGGCGCCTGCAGCAACTCCTCAAGAGGCTCCCAAAGACGATCCTAAAGCCGATAAAAGAATCGGATCTGCTATTCGAAAAGCTCGTGGGCTTTGTATTACGGGGACATCAGCGATTTCCAGAATTCTTTATCTTCCCGGTGGATACTTTTTAATGGCACTTGTCAACAAGTATGGAGAAGGGGAAATCCGTTCATGCAAATTTGATTCTCCAGATAAGAGCAGGTACATTGAGCATACCAATTTTCAAAAGTGCTATATAAATAATACCCGAAAATTCTAGACTTCTATTGGTAGGAAAGAACAGATTCACAGACCTCAAGCTCTCTGCGACAGGGAAATACTTGATTTCAGGAACGGCCGACGGAATGACATGTATTCGCCAAATCAAACTCGATGACATGCTTCTCCACAAATGGGAACAAGGGCACGAAACATATGAGCACTATAGCAAATGTTTCGATGACGTTGCGCATGCAATCAAAATGCAGCGCGGCGTGCCTCAAGGAAGTGGACTCCCAAAAGATAAAATCTACGATGGTCAATATTGGATGGGACACGTGCATGACTGTGACCGTGGAGCCATCACGAACGTATCGCTTTCTTTTGACGAAGCGTTCTTGTGCTCTTCAGGAATGGATGGAGGAATCTTCATGTTCCGTTTCAATCCCAAGGAAATCAACGATAAAGAAGGTTTTTTATTTTATTTATTTTATTATTATTTTTTTATGCTGCATGGTCAATGCTTTCTCCTTTTTTCTTCTTAATCTTCTACATTTCCCAACCCCCGCCCGACAAAAAAAAAACCCCACCCCACCAGCTCCCAACTTTGAATACTACGAATCAGATGACCAAGAACCAACCTCCGACATCATCGACAAGAACGTCTACACCATCCAAGAAACCAAAATAAAATCCGAACGCGACCGCCAACTCTCTGAAGCCGAACAAAAAAAACAAGCCACCCGCGACTACATTTCCGAACTACGCTCAGAATACCTCAAAATCACCGCCACCATGGACGCCCAAAAGATTCCACGAAACACGATCCCCGCTGTTGACCCGGACTTGAAAGCCGATATTGAAAAGGAGACTCTCGAACGCATTGAAAACGTCAAGAAAGAGTTGGAGTGGGTTAGTGAGAAGGAGAGTATTGGGCCAAATAAGTTGAAGCGGAAGTACTTGGATCCGATCCAGACTTATCATATTCGCGTCACGGCTCTCAAGACGGCTGCTGCTGTTGCTACGTTTAGGACTTTGGCGTTGACAGAGAAGAGTGATTTTGGAATTCATTCGTTGGGGAACCATGATCGCGCTGCTGCTGCGGCTGGTGCAAAAGGGCATCACGACGCAAAAGGTGGGAGGTCGCAGAGTGAAGGCGCAGCTGGCCTTGGCGGTGATCAACCCGAGAAGGGCAGAGAAGTTGGCGGGCGAAGCACCGTTGTCAAAAAACAAGCCAAAGAGCCCAAAGACTCGCGGTCTAAACTAGAAGCCAGGAAAGCACTACGCGCGGAACGGGCACAGCTCTGGAAACAACTGATGGATGCGAAACCAGATGCAAACTATGAAGACCGTAGAGATGTTGCAGCGATTCGATACGCTGAAGCGCATATGGGGGATTACAAACTCAAAACAAGTGAAAAGTATATTGTCCCTGAAAGCGAGCGAGTTGATGCGGATAAGAAGCGTCGACAGATTGTCTTACTCAAAGAGAGTATATTCAACATCAAAGAGGTGGAGTTTGCTTGTTTTATGACGTTGTTATTCATACTCTTTTCTGGATATCTGAACCTCTGCCTTCACACAGAGCTTCAACCGCCACATCTTCGAACTCCGCGATCGAAAACGCGACCTCGTCGAATTCATCCACTTGAAAAACAAACAAATCCAAGAAATCAACACCCAACTCTCTCAACTCGGAGGCACCGACGACCAACAACAATCCCAACAACAATTTGGATTATGGAACCCAGAAATGGATCAGGGTTGTTATCCAGATGAGCGGTATGTGGTCACAGACAAGGATATTGAGAATTTGAAGAAGGAGGAGGCGGCGAATGCGAATCAGTCCAAACGGGGCGGGGATGGTGATTTTGGTGGATTCGGTGGTGGTGGTGGTGGCGGGGGCAATGCGTCACAGCCTCCTGTGCCGACCGTTGTGCAACCAACTGCTGGAGAAAACAATGCTCCAGGTGTCACTTCCGGTGATCCTTTGGACATGACGGGCAGCTCTCGATACAGCACTCTGCAAAAGTCAAGACTGTATGCTCAAGCAATGGCTGGAAAGTCTGCCTTGGAAATCGCTGAAGAAGAAGCCCTCTATAAAGCGCTGGAATGTCGAAGAAAGGCGATTCTTCGAGTATATATTTTTTTTAATTTTTTTTTTTTTTCAAATCCTCTTTGTGATCGGTCTCATTCAATCTCTTTTTTTTTCGGCCAGAATGTCGAAAATCATGTCAAAGCCTTTGATGTATGTGTAGATGAGTTGATGCATGAACGTGTTGCCCTCGAAGCAGGTATAACTGTACTTTCATAAGATTCCCCATCACTTTTTTTAAAGAAAAAAAAAAAAAAAAAAAAAAAAAAAAAAACAATTCTTCAACAGACGTCAAACTCGTCGACATGAAACTCCTCCTTCTCTACCGAGAATGGGTGCACCTCAAAGAATTTGAAAAGCACGACAACTTCCTCGCCCAAAAGCTCAACGGCAAATCCTCTGAAAAACTTGAACTCGCACATAAAATCAAGGAATGCCAAGAACGGCTCAACGCGAAAAAAATTGAAATCGAAGAAATTATAAGTAGTGAGAAGGAGTTGCAGGAAGAGTTTGGGAGACTTGTTGCTGGTGGCGGTGGTGGTGGTGGGGCAGGCGGCGGGGAGAATAAGCATGAGGAGTTTTTGAGTAAAGTTTTGAAAAAGAAGATCAAGAGGACAAAGGTGTGTGTTTTTTTTTTGCTTTTTGTTTTTGTTTTGTTGCTCTTTCTCTCTGTTTTTTTTTAAACTCAGGCAACAAATAGAAAAAAGCCAAGACTGACGGCGACGAGGAAGACGAGGAAGAAGAAGAAGAGGAAGAAGACGACGAAGACGATGGTGAAAAAAAAAGAAAAAGAAAAAAGACCAAGAACGCGCAACTGACCCCTCATACTGCTAAATAGACGATGATGAAGACTTTGAAGACGAAGGCGACGAGAACGCTGAAGACTTGGACACTTGCCCAGCCGATCTCGACCCTGCCATCTTCGAAGGCGTGATCCAACTGAGAGAACGAAAACTGGATCTGGATGAAGCGCTAGTCGAGATCCAAAAAGCCATTGAAGTGAGTTGTCTTGGAATTCAAATTAAAACACAACACTTAAACCCCCCCACAAAAAAAAGGGCTTCAAAAAAGAAAACGACGCCCTCCTCAAAAAAGAGAAAATCATTGACGCAGCGTTACGCGCGACGGAATCCGAAATCCAAGACTTCCAAACCCAAAAACAACGCAAACTAAACGAATTGGATGTCGTTGTGCCCTTGAGAGCGCATCAGATTCAATATTTGGATGAGCAGGAAGTGTTGCCCGCGGATTTGAGTCAAGCGTTGATTTTTGTGAATTCGGGGTTGAGTAAATTAAAGACAAGGATTAAAGAGTTGCAGCAGGTATATAAGTATCTATGAATTCATTTTTTTTATAGTTCAATGTAACTTTCGAAACCCAACTCTTTTTTTTTAACACGTCTTTTTTTTTTAAAAACAGGAAAAACTCGACATACGCAAAAACCACAAGGAACTCAAAAAAATGCACGTATCCCTAATAAAATCACGCAAAGAGAAACAACTCAAACTCATGGAACTCGAAGGCCGAGCGACCGACGTGCAACTCTTGAAGTTTGGACAAACCATTGATTTGGAGAAGCTTGAACGGATGGGGATCAATCGATCTGCAGATGAGTTGAGAGAGAAATTGACGAGGGAGGATAATAAGCGGTTGAAGGAGTTGGAGTCTTGTGATGTAAGAAAGTGTTTTTTTCTCTTACTTCTACTTGCTTTATACCGCATGCTAAAAACTGCTTCCCAAAATAATGCAGAGGGAAATCAAACACTTGAAAGACAATCTTACAGACATGACACGGCAAAATACTGTCCTATTGGAAAACCTAGTGAACCTGACGGAAGCCCACCATACCCTAGAAGAAGCCCTGAATTTGAGTCAAGCAACTGTCGTAAGTAGCAATAGTAGTTGTTGTTAATTTGTTGGTTGTTTACGTCCTAAAACTATTTCTGTTAAAAAAAACCAAAATCAGAATGCGGAATACTCTGGCCTCCAAAAAAAAGACATTCTCGAACGAAACAAACTTATTTCTCTTGTCCAAACACAAGCCAACGAAATCGACGGCCTCAAAAAGGAAATTGAACTGTTGATTCGAAAACCGTTACGACAACCTGCTACTATGCCGCGAAACGCGAATAAAGTCACGGGAGGGTATCAGCGAGCGAGTGGGGTGAAGCAGACCATGAGTTTAATGTCTCCGATGCAGGAAGAGTTTGGTGGTGGAGATGGAAATGATGGTGTTGTTGCTGCTTTTGCTAGTGAAGGTGGAGCTGCTGCGGCGGAAGGAGTTGTTGAACCGTTTGGACAGAATGATGTGGCAGGTGCAACTGGAGTTGATGATTGAAAAAAAAAATTGAATAATTTTGATTGATGAAATTCTCTTTAATACTATACCGAGCAGTATTATAGTTTTAAAGAATATTATAAATAAATTAAGCATTTAGATTGAAATTCAAATGCAAAAAATCCAAAAAAATCAAAAAAAAAGATTAAGAAAAATAGAATCTTCATTCAACCCATCCTACAGACTTCCGAATCAGGTCTTTGGTAGTTGGCAAGAGGTCCTTCATCTCGTCCCACGCGTGGGAAGATACAGATCTTAGATTCTTGACGGTTTTGAAGCGGTACTTTTTGAGTATGTTTACTGTGTTGTTTTTTTTTGGTAATAATTAGAACAATGTGCCGAGATGGAGAGGAAAGAAGAGATACCGCCCTCGGCGGTGGGCGGACTATGAAAAACCGCCTCCGGCGTTACATACAATCATCAAGCATCTCATCCTGAGTCCACCCATTCTCCATCCGAATCACCTTCATCAAAACATGTACAGGAACCGCATCGGAAACCTGATCACCCCTCTTTGACCGAACAAGCAACAAAACCTGATCCAAAACATGATCATCATCATTACTATTACTAGTAGTAGTAGAACGAGGATTATAATTCAATTCTTCTCGAGATTCTGTCAGTTTTTTGGAAAGACTGAGTGACCCGAGTTGGTTTCCTCTGAAATCAGAGACTCTGTCGTCAGTGCTTGGATTGGGACTTTGTGGAATAGGTATAGACGATGGTGGGTTGGGATCGTAGTTTAGTTTTTCTCGGGACTCTGTCAAAAGTTTTGAGAGGCTGAGACTGGTTCCTTCGTCCTTGTTTTTGTTGGATAGTGCGACGGGTTCGGGGATTTCTTCCGGATTGATTTTAGGTTTGACTTGTTGAACTTGTTGAACTTGTTGAACTTGTTGAACTTGTTGCTTGAGGGCAGGTTTTAGTGGTTGTTTGACCTCTTGTTTGACTTCTTGTTTGACTTCCGTGATTACTTGTTTACTCTGTGCGTGTGGGGGTGTCTGACCTGCGGGGGGTGCTTCAGCGGCTTTCGTGTTACCCTGCGGCTTGGGCGGCTGCTGACTAAGCGGCGCTTTCGGCAGCGCGGCTTTTGCGGGCGTTGGCGGGGCGACTGCGGTTGACGCGCGGTCGGCGTTGTCGGAGTCGGAGTCGGAGTTGTCGTCGTCCGAGTGGCCGCCGTAGCCGGCGAGACGCATCGAAGTGCCGCCGCTGCCAAAGAACTCCATTGCGTTTTGGTTTTAAACGAAAAAAAAGATGAAAGGAAATCCTTTGTTTGTTGGTGGTAAAAAAAAGTTAACGGTCCATTGTTGGGGAAAAAAAAGTATTCATGTGGTAATCAAATAAAAAATGGAAATAAAAAATCGCAACAATCTACGCCTCCCATCCAATCACTGCGCGCACCAAGTCCTTCGTGATGGGAAGCAAGTCCGTCATTTCATCCCACGCCTTCATTGTCAGGTCGCGTGCCTGCTTTACTGTCTTGATGCGGTACTTTTTGAACTTTGCCGTATCCTCTGCAAGCTCTTCGGCCGTCCATCCGTTTTCACCCGCCAGTATTTTGAGCAGGTCGTCCATCGGCGTGTCTTCTTTGAGGTTTTTCAGCAAGCTCTTTTTTCTCGACAGACTGTTGCTTGTATTCTCTGTTGTATTCGAAGCGGAAGAAATAGCTTCCGACAGCTTGAGCGACCCTCCACCGCCTCCGTGCGGCTGCACCGAAGCCGGCGAAGCAGCCTCGGCGGCATAGGTTGGCGGTGCCTTGCCTGTGCCGAGCGCCTCGGACAGCTTCAGCGAGCCGCCAGCGTCGCCGCGCACGTCGTGGACAACGGCCTCCTTGGCATATGTCGGCGGCGGCTTGTTTGTGCCCAGCGACTCCGACAGCTTCAGCGACCCGATGCCGTCGCCATGCACTTGCACACTGCCTGGGGACACTGCCTCAGTCGCATACGTCGGCGGTGCTTTGCTCGACCCCATCGCTGCTGACAAATTGAGCGACCCGCCGGCGTCGCCGTGGATCGTTCGGTCGTCCTTCGAACCTTGTGCGGCGACATTGGGGCTTGGCTGCGGGGCCCAGGCGCCGGGCAAGCCTTGAACGTCAGATTGGACATGCGCAAACAGCCGCCGCCGCCCCCGTGGAAGTCGGACTCGAGGTCTGACTGCGGCGAGGTGACATCGACAATGTTGGCTGGCGCTGCTGCTGCCTTTCCAGACCCCAGTTTTCCTGACAGCGACACAGAGTCTCCACCGGATCCGTAAAATCTGTTTTCCGTCATTCTGTTTCTTTTTTTTTA
>JAIVFH010000388.1:0-23074 GCA_025765595.1 Obelidium mucronatum
TTTGGCATCATCATATACAATGTTTCTTACATTATGCCCTCCCTTTACAGATGTAGTCATCTTCAATCGAAGCGCGAGATTAACTGATGGCTAATGGAATAACGGTGACTGCGGATCCCCCCAAAAAAAAGCGATAGTTTTGGCAGCTCCTGATTCCTAGTGTTGGTCTCCTTTGAGTTGGATTCCGAGAACAAAGACGGGATTGTTTTCAAAAAAAAGAAAAAGGAACGCGACACTAAGTTCTAGAAGGACAGACCAAATTGGAAGGGCAAAACTTGGAAGGGGAACTATTTGATTGGTGGAAGCAAACAACGACAGAGAAGCGGTAATAAAAGTATGGTTTTTATGTCTTGTGCGTAACCTTCTACAAATTCGATTGGATAATGTATGGATCAGAAAGTCTCTTGATCTGCGCCTGATTCGTCTCGCCATAACCCCTATCCATCAATACGACAGCCCATTCTTTCGAATACGCGATAGCTTCTTGGATCTGCGTTTCTGTTTCAAAAACTGTAAATCCATCCTGGTGTGTGGAATATCTGTTGACTGGAATCCAATCCCAGGTGGATGGATGCTGGCTGTTTCGAGAGAGACGGAATTCATAAAGAGGATCATATGTAATGTCCCATACGTCGGCCCTATTCTTTTGGTTTCAACGTGTAATAGCCAACAGCCCAAGCGTTTTCTACCATGAATGCGCGAGACGGACCACTCGACATGTCTCGGTTCCTTCTGAAGCAATAATAAGCGGTTTCGAGAACTTGCAGATGCCCTCTATTTGTGGGTGGGATGGGGGGTGGTTAACTGTTTTGCATACTGTTTTCAAAAAGAGACCTCTTGGATGTATCTCAATCGACCAGATGTCGTCAACTGGCTCCTTCTGAGCAGAAGCAACCGGCAATGGTTTGGAAAGCACATTCATGAACTCCTTGTAGAATCCATGGTTGTCAAGCAGAGTAAAGATGGTGTCCCGAAGTTGTTGATGACTCATTCCAAGTGTGTTTTTTTGTGCGCAAACCTCCCATCAAACAAACACCATTAACGTGATAAAATGATCAAATAATTATATACCGTGGCCTGATCCCGCATAATCTGTAACATGTCTTTTCCAGCTTGCAATCAAAACTACCATAGAGAAACTTTTGAACTTTGCTAAAACAATGGAAGACAGAAGCAGTGGTGCCTTTACATTACAGCAAGGAGCCTGCACAAGCCGAGCTTCCGTGAAAAGGTTTCGGGCCGAGGAGGCGTCGTTCCTCTTGCATGTGAATACCCAGTGACAATCACTTAGGCTGCTGCCGCGCCACCCAGCGATAGACTTAAAAGCAGGCCCTCTCTCTGAAGAGAAACACCATCCCAAAAAACCAGAAAAAGTTCAAACCCAAGCATCATCATGCGATCCTTTGTAGTCTTTCTCGCTGCCACCCTTGTCCCCTTGGTTGCGGCCCGATGTGGTACTGCCGATTTACCACACCACAAGATTGTCGCCGCAGAATCACACGTGCAAAGCTTTGTCGCTTCTCAGCACTTCCAGTCCTTTGCCGCCGCTGGCCCCATTATTGTCCCTACATGGTTCCACGTGATCACCAACGGAGCCGAAGGCGCTGTTTCCGACGCGGCAATCCAACAACAGATTTCCGTACTCAATGCCGACTATGCAGGAAAAGTCCAATTCAATTTGGCTGGTACCACCAGACAAAGCAACTCTGCCTGGTTCACAGCTGGACCAGAAGGTGCCGGTCTCTTGGATTACCAAAACATGAAGAGCACGTTACGTAAAGGCGGCCCCCGAAACACTCAACGTGTATTATGTATACAAACAAGCCTAGGTTCTCCAGCTGGTTTACTCGTACTAGTCGCCACGTTCCCAACAGACTACTCCTCCAACCCCAAAACTTGACGGTGTTCTTGTCCACTTTGGTTCCCTTCCAGGTGGCTCCTTGTCGTCATACAATCTGGGTAGAACTGCTACCCATGAGGTCGGTCACTGGCTTGGCCTTTATCACACTTTCCAAGGCGGTTGTGCTGCGCCAGGAGACTATGTTGATGATACCCCGGCTGAGGCTAGTCCAGCTTCTGGATGCCCTACTGGTCAAGATTCTTGTGCTAGTGCGCAGTTCCCCGGGTTGGACCCGATTACAAACTACATGGATTACTCTGTGGACTCTTGCATGACCAACTTTACTCCTGGACAGCATACCCGTATTCAACAGTTTTACGCTGCCTTCAGAAACACTGGGGGTGCTGTCACCACCACTACTACCACCACTACTACTAAGGCGGCTACTTCTGCCAGCAAAACCACGAAAGCTGCTTCCACTACCTCCGCTTCCGGCAGCGGACCAGTTGTTGGCGGTTCTTGTACCCAAGGTGTTTCTCAGTGCTACAACAAGACCATGTACTACTGCCAAGGCTCCAAGTGGATTGTCTGGTGCTCTCCATGTTAAACCAACAAAAAAAAAGGTTAACCAATTCTCTCGTATTTCCATTCTTCCTTTTTTTTTTGTTTTCTCTTACTCTCTTCTTCTTTCTTCTTGGTTTCTACTGATGGAAGTTCTATGAAATAAAAACAAAGAAGATTGTTGAATCTATCGAAATTGTTAATTTATTTGTTGAACGCTTTTACATCTTTCTCCAAAAAAGGAAGATATGTAAATATGTCTTGTTAATATTGATAACTTTATTAACTTCAATCCAATACAACCACCTCTTGATGTCAACAGCTGCTTTGCAATATAACTCCTCTCACAACAAAAGGAAAGAAAAAAAAAGGCAACAACAATTCCAAAAATTCAACTCCCAAATTCAAAACACCTCCGACAACGACTTAGACAAAAAAAATCAACTTTAACTAGAAACGGAAAATCAATCTCTAGGAGGGAGTGGAGAGCGACTTCTGGAACGAGGTGGTAAAGGACGGCGATCTCCCTCTGGTTCTCCCATCACTGAATCATGATGGTGAGAATCAAGAGGAGCAGAACCATTCGATGGACCATTGTCTACACCGCCACCAACAGCACCACCACCGCCATTGCTACCGCGTCTGTCAACATCATCTCTTTCAACGCTTCCACGTCTATCATCCCCACCTCTGCCACGTCTATCATCACGATCATCTCGTGGTTCACGACGGTAATGATCATCATCTCCACCACGACGTCCTCCATCACGAACTTGGTCAGGTCGGCCCATGTACTGTCCTGGTCTGTTTGTTGGTGTTGTTGTTGTTGAGTTATAATTTGATGAGTTTTCTTAATTTGATGTTGAAGGGTTGTGAGTGTGTTGAGGTTGAGGTGTTGAGGGATGTTTTTTGTTTTCAAGTTGATTGCCTTCTTCTACTTCTTCTTCTCCAATCTTCTCCATTGTAGTCAAAAGGGAAACAGGTTTGGGTGTTATATTCTTTACGTTGAGTCATGGCCTCTCTTTGTCAGTGAAAAATCTACACGCATGCGACGGTCGTTGAAGTCCTGAATCAAAGAAATCAGAGAACAGTAAAATAAAAAGGAAAATAAAAAAAAATAAAAAAAAAATAGGTTTACATATCCATTCATGGTTTCACGGGCTTTCGTGGCAGCATCCACATCTTCAAAAGTAATGAAGCCAAAGCCACGAGACTTGTTTGTCTGGGTGACAGTGTTAGGGCGGAGATAAAAAAAAAAGAAAGCAAGTGCTTGGTTGAATCAAACAAACATACATTCTTGTCGTACAAGATGGCGATATCCTGGATGCGGCCAAACTCGCCAAACAGCTTCTCCAAGTCGCGCTCTCTGGTCAAGATGCTGAGCCCAAAGACTCCCAGCACATTGCATGGTTCTGGGGTGCCCTGTGTTGTGTTTGAGTGGTTAATTACGCCCCCGACAGACGCGCGGCACGCACTCTGGCTGTCGGCGAGATGTGCCTGCGGGGCGGCCTGGCGTCCCTGTAGCGGTCCCTGCCTCTGTCGTCGTCCCTGTAGTACGGCCTGCGGGGCGGCGAGCGCGAGCGCGACCTGCATGGCGCCGGGTTAATTCTCTGTTCGTCTATCTTTCTCTGTCTTCTCTCTGCTTTGCGCCCCCACGCACCGTCGGCGGCGGTACTCGTCGCGCCGGTAGTCGTCCCGCTCGCGCCGGTAGTCGTCGCGCCGGAAGTCGTCGCGCCGCTCGCCGTAGTCGCGCGCCGGCGGGTAGTACTCGTCGCGCGGGTAGTGCGCGTGCGCGTGCGCGGGCGGCGGGTACGAGGACGGGGCGTACGGGTCCATCGCTGGTTCGTTTGTTGTGATAAAAATAAAAATTAAAAGTAAAATAATTACACCAGCGTTTTCAAAAAGGCAAACACGAAATCAATTGCAACTACTGTCGTCTGATCATGCTGCTCCGTTCCCGCTGACACGAGCTCAACACCACACGAATCAACACCGACGGCTTTCCCCAACTCGAAATCACTTTGCACGAAATTCACGCTGAGTTGTGAGAATAGCGTTTTCTTTTCACTCTTTCCCTTGCTGCTGCCTGCGAAAAACCCGCCATACCCATGCACGGAATCTGTCAACGCAATTGCACGCAACCTTCCCAGATGCTCATCGCGTTCATGCTCCAACGTTTCAACCAATTTTTGCATACAGACTCCACCAAAACTATGCGCAACAACAAAAACCGAAGTGGCGGCTGGCGTTTTCGACACGATATTTTTCCAGACGTATTGCACGTGTTTCTCTGGCGATTCGCTCCCACGAATAAGCACATTGTTGATTCGGTTCAAGTTGTTGTTGAGGATCAGGACATTATAGCCTTCCTTCTTTTGCGCTCTGTCAACGTATTCAAGCATGCTGCCTTTGTATACTGATTCATTGATTACAATCTTGCGTCTTGGATGTGATGGTGTTAACGGGGGGGTTTTTTTTTTTTTGTATTTTTTGATGAAGGAAGATTCCAAAAAAAAAAAAAAAAAAAACTTACGCCCATTGCCCAACTTGGATCGACATTCCGGGAACCAGAAGAAGAAGCGGTTTATTTGAATCCCAGATTCCAGGACTATTTTCCGTTTTTTTCGTTTCGTTTGTTATTGAAGACCCCTATAAACACAATGTCCAATCAAATCACACCCACCCACCTCATGAAAACAGTGCTTGTTGGTTCGCCCTCGACAGCATCCAAAGGAACGGTTTGCGCAATCAATCCACAATCATGGACAAGTCGTTCGCAAATCAAATCCGTCATGACGGCTGTCGGAGGGTTATCAGTGAAGGGACCCAGAAAAAAAAAATCCCAATATCTACCTCCAACATCTTCATAGTGTCGCTGGTTGTACGCTTGATCCGATCGTTTCACAACGAATTCATACGGGTTTCCTGTTTTCAGCTGGACAAGCCTTTCGTCCGCGTTGACTTTGTATCCCAAAGTGGCGAGTGCTGCGACAGCCATTTTTTTTTTTTTGGTTACTTTATTATTGTTTATATTTTAGCTGATTGCTGAAAGAATGCAACAAACAAATTTTTTTTTTTATTTTCCGAGTGGTTTTACGGTGGTTCTGCGGTTATTCTACGGTTGATTTTAAAGTGAATTCACGGTTTTTTTTTTAGGCTTGTCGCGCGTGATCGCGTTCACTTGATGCGCGCGTGATTCGGAATGTGCTGCACGCACTGTGCGTCTTTCGTCTTTTTCCAAAGTTCAACAGAAAACGAAGACACCATGACTTACTCAAGGGATGTGCGCTTGCTCGTGGTTTTGGACATGATTGATGGTATTTCAGTCAGAGCATCAGCCGCCAAATACCGCATCCACTATTCCACTGTTTCAAGAGTTCGACGTTGTTGGAATCAGTACGGCTTGTTGTTCAATCCTCTCGCCAAAGGAAATGGAAGGAAGAGGGTTCTATGCAAACGTGCTATCAAGGTGTTTTATTTCATTCTGCATCCCTCTCTAACAACGTCTACAGCATCTACAATTCCTTTTTCGACAAACCTGTGATTGGTATATATTTGAAATTCAAGAAGAATTAGAGAAGGCAACAGGCCAGAGAGTTTCTGTGGCAACAGTCTGGCGGGCCTTGCAACGAATTGGGTTGACTCATAAAGAGGTAAAACAAGACAATTGTATCTCCATTTGCTAATTTACATAGATTTCGAGACGGGCGTCAGAGAGAAATGAAGCCCAGCGAGCCGCCTTTATCCAGTTCATCTCTCAATTTGATCGGAAGGAGTTGGTCTTCTTTGACGAAGCGGCCTGGAATGAAATATCTCTGGAACGGCGTCGGGGATATGCTTTGAAAGGGATGCGAGCTGTATGTACTTCGCCTTTTGTGCGGGGGCCAAGATACACAATTCTGGCCGCTTGCTCTTTATCACACGGTTACCTGGCTTACGAGATACATGGAGGGCCTATGAAATCGGAAGATGTCCTGTCATTCCTGGTTGAAAAGCTGGTTAGTTACCCTGCCCATCAGTGTTTTTCACTCTACTCATTTCCTTCCACATAGCTTCCGAAGTGCAACAGGTATCCTGGCCCCAACTCAGTTCTCATATGCGACAATGCTCGAATCCATAAGGACCCGGAAATTCAGCGTGTTTGCTTTGACGCAGGAGTCCTTCTGATTTATCTTCCTCCTTATTCACCGGACTTCACACCAATTGAGCCGTCATTCTTCCATGTCAAGCAGTGGCTGAGACGAAATAGAGACTGGGTTCGAACTGTTGATCGTCATGAAGCAATCAAGGCTGCATGTACTTCTTTTTCACCTTCCCTTGCCGACAGCTGCTATCGTTATTGTAATTACAAATAAAAACAAACTTCTAATCCTTTATTTTCATTTATACATTGTGTGAAATTTATTTTTGGTGTGTTTAGTCTATTTTCGATTTCTCTGTGTTCTTTCACAGACACTTCATACTTTGTTTATTGATAGAAACTGAACAACAAAAGAAAAGATACAGGAAAAAGATTCACTCATAATCTTCAAAGAAGCTACCGCGTTTATCAGAAACTCTGACACGAATACTCAGGTCCTTGTCAGTACCAAACAAACTCAATAACTTCGCATTCAAGCCTACTTGAACGCCACCCACAAATCCTGTCATAGTGAAGTCTTGAAACAAATCAAACGGAAAATTGACGATTTCCAGCAAGCTGGTAATGGTGTCCTCTGGACCAACAAAAAGTGGGTCTGGATGAGACTTGAAAGACAAATTCCCGCTGATGCTCTTTTCAAGAGCAATATTGGCATTAATTGACTTTCGCACCTCTGGCTTTGGAGTTGACACTGGATTTGGAGCTTGGGATTCAGAAGCCTGGCCCTGGGTCGGATCTTGAGGCAAAGGGGGTGCAGCAGCGGCGGGACCATTGGGTGTATGGAAGGCATGAGAATAAGCTGGTGGTTTGGAGATTGTGACTGCAAACTTGGAATCGAAGATTGGAATGTTTGGTGGGTTGGATAGGGTCACTTCCGTTTCTTCTGGATCTCTCTGTTTGGGTTGAGTAAAGCCCTATTGTGCCCAATATCCAATACTTACAAGATAGGCAACCCATTGACGAATGTGATCTGGAGAGAGTAACATATGTCTGCTGTCAGGCAGAACAAAACATCCAGCTCTGTGCTTCTCATCAATGGTGCAAACATTACAGATTTGGCGTCGAAGCTGCATTTCTGTTTCATTCTCATTGATTTCCTTGGTAGCAACCAATGTTCGTCTTGCAGCGGCTAAGTTTCTTGGAGCTGTAATTTGTGGTTAAAAAAAAATAAAAAGCCCACCACAGAACTTTACCTGGAACAGCCTCTTGGGCTGGAATTGCCTTAAAGATTACAAAGGAATTGGAGCTCTTCCAGTTTTGAAGTCTCACCTCAAAAACATCATTGTGAGTGATGTTTTCAATATTGGCAGACTTTGTTCCGCGAAAACCAAGCCCAACCAGATTTGTCCAAGCCGGCATTCTTTCAGTCACCCTTTGCATAAACAAGTGGATTGTCATAGATCTCAATTCCTGAGAACTAATTGGAATCGCCGTTGAGTCCAGTTGTGTTTTTGTTGAACCTCCAAATGGTAAGCAAATAACAGGAAACACTGTCAACATTAGAATGAATTAGACCTTAACAGCCAAACATTGAAAAGTTGAAGGTAAAGTATGACTTACATATAGGGACCTCTGCCTCATCGCGTTTTTGCTTCTTGAAAAAAGGCTCATCATCAACTGTGTCTGCAGCAACGTCCACCCATGAACCATCACAAGATACGTCATTTTCCTTGTCTATTTAAATAAACACCATTTAGCGTACTCAACACGTAGAATGAACTTATGAAGAACTTAACTTGATTGGGCTTGCTTTCTGATCGCATCAAAATCACCACGGTGATGGCGGCACAATGCGATATGCCCTCTTGGCTTCACTGCTGGTTGAGAATCGTGCCGTCTTGAGTTCACATCAGGAGCTTCCTTCTCCTTCACGATAACTCCCATATTGTTTCCTGGTGCGCGGCTACTTGGTAAGCAACCGCATATTCCTGCATTCTACAATTTGGAGAACTTTACACGCTATATAGTCTGCGACATGGTGGTACCTTTTTGCAATGCAAACATTCGTTGCAAAAGTAGCAAGCACTTCGATTGATCGTTGTCATTGTTTTCTGTTGAACTTTGGAAAAAGACGAACTTTGGAAAAAGACGAAAGACGCACAGTGCGTGCAGCACATTCCGAATCACGCGCGCATCAAGTGAACGCGATCACGCGCGACAAGCCTAAAAAAAAACCGTGAATTCACTTTAAAATCAACCGTAGAATAACCGCAGAACCACCGTAAAACCACTCGGAAAATAAATAAAAAAATTTGTTTGTTGCATTCTTTCAGCAATCAGCTATTATTTGTAAATACGGAAACAACATACTATTGGATAACTTGAAACTATTATAGAGCCCTAAACAATGAATGGGGGCGCTTTTAAATTTCGCCAACGCGTTGTTTTTTTGTTCAGAACGAGGCTTCGCCTACAACAAACAGAGTCGGGAAAACAAAAAACCTACAGTACTTCCCCCCCATTTCCCAGCAATTACCAACCAAAAAAAAAAATTGTTAAAGGCAAAGGGGAGGTCTCTCATGGGGAATCATTTTATCCAAGAATATGTCGTTTCAAAAAAAAATCCCTTTTCAAATGAACGCTGCTTCCACAGCTTCCATCGCAACTTGCTGCAATTGTGGTACAACATGAATAGAGTATCTTTGGAGAAAATGGCGGAGAGAGAATTCAATTTCTTCAGGTTTACAGAGCTGAGTTTAGCTTAGGATCATATAGTAGGTTCAAATTTGAAGTGCATCGCCTCCTTAGCTCAGTTGGTCAGATCGCCTGCCTAGTAAGCAGGAAGTCAGCGGTTCAAATCCGCTAGGAGGCATACACCTTTTCTTTCGTGACTTTGCAGTCAATCATCATTCAACTTCTGAAAAAAAAAAACACGAACAATACTAAACAAAAAAAAAAAAATAATGCTTGAAATGATGCAACAAACAACCCAACATAACATTGTAGTTCTTGGAGATATAGGTGTAGGAAAAACAGGTTAGTGAGCATTTAAAAAAGGCTTCTCACGGGGGGGGGGGGGACAATTATTATTTTGGGAGTCCGACTCATTTTGGAAGTGTGGGGCAACGACTTGCTCCAGGGTTCCAAACTTTTGGATTTCCGACACCAGAGATAGGAATTGTGTGTCTTGGCTAGTTTGACTGAGACGGGGGGGGCGGGGGGGGGGGGGGGGGGGGGGGGGGGGGAAAGGGGTGGGGGCGGCGGGTGGATCAAAATCCGTCTCTAAAGTGTGGCTGATGAAATGCTCTCTTCTTCACTTCACTTTTGTTTCTTATGATGATCCTTTCTTTTGATGTTAATATGGTGTTTTTTTTTTCTGTATGTTGTCCTTGAAACAAACAGCGCTTGTGTCACAGGTGAGGGAGGGAGGGGGAAAGCAGTGTATGAACCCTTAAAATGAAATCACAAATAACAGTCCACCTCTGCATGGGGTTTCTTTTTTTTTAGTATTGCTTCAATACCTTTCTGGAGGTGATTTGGGATTTATTTTAAAGTATCGGCAGCAAAAAACAGTGCTGAAAGGCAGTGAACGTTTTTTTAAAATTAATTTGTCAAAACAAAAAAAAAAGGGGTATGAAGGTCGAATGGAGCCATACCGGAAAAAAGTACTCGTGGATGGGAAAGAATGTGTTCTGGAGATTCTAGATGTACCCGGACAAGACGCGTTTCGTGGGTTTGTTACTTGTTTTTAATTCTTGGGGGGGGGGGGGGGGGGGGGGGGGGGGCATTTTTGAATACCTAATAGCACATACAAAAAAAAAACAGTATACGAGACCAATGGTTCAATTTCGGAGATGCCTTCATATTCGTCTACTCAATCACATCAAGAAAGTCGTTCAACTACATCAAAGAATGCCACCAGGAAGTAATCGCCATGGAGAACTCGCGAAACCAGTCGTGCCCCATCGTGATTGTTGCCAACAAAACAGATTTGGCAGAAGACGAGCGTCAAGTTTCAACAATGGAAGGAATGGATCTGGCAAACTTGTTAAAATGTGAATTTTTGGAGACTTGTGTAAAGACAAGGTATAATGTTGAAAAGTGAGTAAGTTTTTTTTTTTTTTTTTTTTTTTCGATTTTTATTGTATTTTTTAAATTCTTTCATATTTGGTAAAATCCTGGTTAAATCCCACACACTCTCTCAAAAATTAGCGCGTTCCACACTGTTGTTCGAATGCTTCGAAAACAGCAATCAATACAAAGCAACAAACATGCGTGTGACATAATGTGACCACCCCGCTCGACTTCTGTGGCCTTTAAATTTATCTTTGAACACAATGTCGGCGAAATTGGACAGTTCTTGTTGTCTGGGTTCGGCTTTTTTTTATTGACTTTTTGTTGGGATGCGCTGCAAATAAAACAATGAATTCTGAATTGGTGATAAATAGCAAGAAGCCATGAAAAAAATAATACTATAGTGCAAGTAGGGAGAGGGAGAGGGAGAGGGAGAGGGAGGGGGATGGGAGAACCAGTTGAGAGAGAGAGAGGGGGGGATAAAAATGATAAAACTTGTGGAGAGAGAGCGAGAGAGAGAGAGAGAGAGAAGAGAGTTAAAAAAAAAAAATTCAAACATATCCATCAGGATTCCCCATCTGCCACCTCCACGAAGTCTCACACATATCCACAATCGACCTCCCAGCCACCCACCCCAACTCCCCATTCGCTTTCCCAGGCGACGCCACAACTTCCCCTGCATCTCCTACCCGCCGCTCTTGAACCCGAATCGGAATCGTCAGCCCGGAAACCTGTTCCATCGCCTTCACGATTTCAAACACGCTGTACCCGTTTCCTGTACCCATATTGTATACTTTGAATCCATTTTCCGTTGACGACGTTGTGTTGTTGTTGTGGGTACTCAACAAGGCTGCAACATGGCCTCTCGCCAAATCCACAACATGTATGAAATCACGAACGCCAGTCCCATCTCTGGTTTTATAATCAGCGCCAAAGACATTCAAGTGGGGTAATTTCCCCGTCATGACTTGGGTCACGTAAGGGACCAGGTTGTTTGGGATTCCAGTGGGGGATTCGCCAATGAGGCCGGAGGGGTGGGCGCCGATGGGGTTGAAGTAGCGGAGTGCTATTCCTTGGAAAAGTTGGTTTTTGTTGTTGGTTTTGGGGTTGGTTTTGGGGTTGTTTTGGGAGGTGCAGAAGTCTTGGATTACGAGTTCGGCCATGTGTTTGCTGCGGCCTTTTTTTAATTTAAAGTATAAGTGAGAGTATGAAAAAAAAAAAAATAGAAGTTGAAATTAAAAGAGAAAAAAAAAACGAACCGTATGGATTGATGGGATCCAATGGATGCGATTCCGTCAATGGGATAAACTGGGGATGCCCATACACAGTAGCCGAGCTGGAAAAGACAATCTTGTTGCACCCAAACGCTTTCATAACCTTCAAGAGAACGCAAGTTCCAGTGACATTGACGCTGTAATAGTCCAACGGTTGGCTGATGGATTCCGAGACGGATTTGAGGCCTGCAAAGTGAATGACGGAGGAAATGTTTTGGTGTTGGTGGTTGGCGAATATTTCCGTGAGTGCTTCGTGGTCGCGAATGTCGGCTTTGTAGAAGGTGATTTTCTCTGGTGATTGAGTGATTTGTGCGACTCTTTTGAGGGATTCTAGTGTTGTTTTTTTTTAGTATGGGAGAAGGACTCAGCACTGAGCAAAGCGGCGGGCTTATTGGGAAACAAAAAGACAAACACCCTCCGGGCAAACAGTCGATCGCCTTCGGCGATATGAGACAGATAAAATACCTTCGCTCGAGTTTGACAGATTGTCGACAACAATGACATGGAAGCCAGCAGCAAGCAGCTCGACAACTGTGTGCGATCCAATGTACCCTGCACCGCCAGTCACCAACACAGTCTCTTGGTTGTGTTTTTGGTGCTGTTCTTGCTCTTGTTGCGGTGCTCCTATCATTTCTTGTTTTGGATGGTGATGGATGCTTTGCTGATGATGCTTTGCTGATGTTTTTTTTTTCGTACGAAATTTTTTTGTTGCGGTAATTGTTGTGTCTGAGGCCAAAAAATACAAACAACCAAGCAATCATCCCGTTACAACCAAATCGGGGAAAAAAATAGGGTTACTTTGTCCAGCAGTTAAAAAAAAACGGGTTGCATGGAACGATCGGATCATTCCTGAATTTTTCTAAACAAACACTTCAAAATTGATTTTTAGTCACAGTATCCATATGCATCAAATATAAATTGCTAGCTATTTTGGGGAGGAAAAGCAAGTATCTTGTACAAAGACAAGTTGTATTTGTGGAGTAATCAACAATTTTTTTTTGTCCACTTCATTTCACTTTATTCGATTTTTTCTAGACGTATTGATCTATTTTTAATAATAACTTGATGAGATTTTTTTCCAATGTAATTGATCTGAATGAATGGATCTGGCTGCATGATTGCACAGTATTTTTGTTGTTTTGATGTGATAGTTTTCAGACCGGTTGTTGTCGTGTTCGGTCTCCTTTGATATCTGGAAATGAAATCAAGCCTTGTCGTTGTCAAAACACCCAAAATTGCGTTGAACAAACACGACAGTTGTATAACTTTCCAGCAAACGCCCCAACCTCATCGCATCACCGCATCACCGCATCATCGCATCCAAGCAGCATGTCTTCCTCCTCGTCGCTCGCGCAGTACCGGTCCAGCCCGCTGGTGCGCGGCGAAGACTCTGACGGCGAGTCAGACGACGGGCGGCGCACGCCGCAGCCAGCGCCGCGGTTCGTGCGCCACGTGTTCGCAAGCGGCGGCGCGCAGTCGTTCGCGGTGTTCCGGCCGGCGGCGCCGCAGACGCTCGCGGCGCTGGGCGCGCAGGCGCTGGCGTGGGACCACGTCGACGTGCTCGTGCTGCCGCTGGCGGCGCTGGCCGCGCTGGCGGCGGCTTCAACAACGCCTGGCGCGCTGCGCATCGACTCGTCGCTGTCGCTCAACTCGGCTGCGTCGTCGCACAACGACCTGCTTCTGCCTCAGTCTTCCAGCCCGCTTCAGGGCCCGCACATCCGCTCAACCACCCCAACAAGCTCGCTCTCCTCAAACAACAACAGCAACAGGCTGTCGGCCTCATCAATCTCAAAAGTTAAAAAGATCAAGGGCTTCTTCGGCGTCATGGACATTCGCCGTCGCTCGCTCGGCAGCTTCGAAGAGGTACGCTAACTCGCTCGATGTAGTATGCAATGTCTGCTGTCACATCACTCAAAACAACAACAACAACAACAAAAACTGACATGACATGTTCCCTTCACATGAAACCAACAGGCGGACGACGATCGCACCCCAATCAGTCGTCTCCACAGCGTTCTAAACTCGCATACGAAATACCGCATCGCTGAAGTCAATGTATCCACTCTCTACAACCAATACCGCTCAAAACGTAACCAACTAGGCCTCATGACATTTGCAATCTTTATGCTTCAACAAATCACCGATGATTTTACTTCTACAATGATTCCAATGAATGGCTTTTTTTTCTCTCACTGTGTCCAAGTCGCTGATGAGTTTCCTGCCCTGGAATCAAATCTTTTGCAGCTTTTTAAAGCTCTTCGAGAGACTTGGCTTTTCATGGAAGCTCCTGTCGTTTTGTTGATTGATGAATTTGGTTTATCCGCTTGGGATGATATGAGGGATCTTGTCAATGGTTTGATTTTGTTTAATTGTTTGTTGAATGAAGAGACTGGAGATTTGAAGATGCGGTTAAAGTATGTTGTATGACTCCGCCGAAGGCGGTGTATTACCTACCACCGAAGGTGGTGTATGTTTTACCGCCGAAGGCGGTGTAATACCACCGAAGGTGGTGTTTTTTTTTTCTTTTTTACCACCGAAGGTGGTGTTTGTTTTACCGCCGAAGGCGGTGTAATACCACCGAAGGTGGTGTATGTTTTACCGCCGAAGGCGGTATATTACCACCGAAGGTGGTGTTTTTTTTTCTTTTTTTTTATTCTACTACCGCCGAAGGCGGTGTTTTTTTTTCTTTTTACCACCGAAGGTGGTGTTTGTTTTACCGCCGAAGGCGGTGTATTACCACCGAAGGTGGTGAATCTTCTTTCTTTCTTCTCACACCGAATCCATATCGCCGAAGGCGGTGAATTCTTATTTTTCGTCGTTTTTCATACAGCCGTCAGGCGGTGTTTTACCACCGAAGTTGGTGAATGTTCTTTTCGTTCTTCTTCCATACCGCCGAAGGCGGTGAATCTTCTTCTTCATCGTTTTTCATACAGCCGTCAGGCGGTGTTTTACCACCGAAGTTGGTGAATGTTCTTTTCTTTCTTCTTCCATACCGCCGAAGGCGGTGAATCTTCTTCTTCATCGTTTTTCATACAGCCGTCAGGCGGTGAATCTTCTTCTTCATCGTTTTTCATTTCGCCGTCAGGCGGTTAATTCTTCTTCTTCGGCGTTTGTCATACCGCCGCAGGCGGTAAATCTCCCGCTTTTTTTCCATTTTTCATACCGCCGTCAGGCGGTGAATCTTCTTCTTTGTCGTTTTCATACCGCCGCAGGCGGTGAACCTCCCTCTTTTTTCTCCCTTGTCGCCTTCGGCGAATCATACCGCCGAAGGCGGTGAATTCTTCTTCTTTGTGGCATTTCATACCGCCGTTAGGCGGTGAATCTCCCTCCTTTTTCTCCCTTTCGGCGAACCATACCGCCGCAGGCGGTGAATCTCCCTCCTTTTTCTCCCTTGTCGCCTTCAGCGAACCATACCGCCGAAGGCGGTGAATTCTTTTTTTTCGTCGTTTTTCATACCGCCGTCAGGGGGTGAATCTTCTTCTTTGTCGTTTTTCATACCGCCGCAGGCGGTGAACCTTCTTCTTCTTCTGCATCTCATACCGCCGAAGGCGGTGAATCTTCTTCTTCATCGTTTTTCATACAGGGCGGTTAATTCTTCTTCTTTGTCGTTTTCATACCGCGGCAGGCGGTGAATCTCCCTCCTTTTTCTCCCTTGTCGCCTTCAGCGAACCATATCTTCCGTATTTCTTCCATTGCATTCATTCATTCAACAAACGACTAACCAATCAATGAACACATCTCATACCAATAACAGCGCCGACAGAGCAATCTTTGATAGACACATGCGTCTCCTTAAAAACGAAATATCCATCCGCAAAGACTTTAGCGTCTTTTGCGTTGAAACCGTTGAAACCCCCATCACTTCACAAGTCCTCAACCACGTCATCAAGGTATACACGGGAAACAATTTCAAGTTCTGGTTCTCCAAATCTGCGGCACTTGACTCTGTCTATGACATTACCCCAAACAAGTTTTTGCAAGTCTCAACCGACATGTTGGAAGTTTCAACATCATCCGCAGCTGTCGATTGCCAAAACTATGCCGAAAAGGCGTATTTGCATCTCCTCAAACAACGCCCCGATTTGCAAGATGTGCAATTTAGTTCCAGCGCATGGGATCGAATCCTTTCAAAGCTGAGAAGATCGAGCGATTTGTGGTCAACAGATACTGTCCTCTTGTCTTCACTTCGTTCATCCACGTTTGACGATTATTCTGCGAATCTCTATGAACGCATTCCATTCCCTGAGCTCCCAATACCCAATTCATCCACCGACCTCAGCAACCAATTAGAATCCTCAATTATAGACCTCTTGAAACTTAGTCAAGCCATCCCGCTCACCTTCTCCACCACCAAAAAGATTGGAATCCAACACAAACAAATGGGCCTCGCAATTCATCCAGAACGACAAGAAAAACTGGGGACATTAGTCCTCAAAATCATGTGGGACCTCAAAGCAAAACACTTGCTTTCCGCAGTTCGATACAACAATGACTTGGGATCCGACACGGAAGCCTTTGCGGCGCCGTTCCTGACAATGTTGTCCCTTTTAGACGGTATGACGGATCCCGCTATGGCGACGCCGGCAACCAAGTGGATCTATTCCTTGATGGACAAGCAGACGCAAGTCAGAGCTGTGGGATGTTTGAAGGCGCTTGCGGCGGGATTACGGCAAGATTCGATTAGTGTTTGGCGGGGTACGAAAGTGGCGTTTATACCAAAAGATAATACTGCGGATATCCCGCATGATACCATCTTGGCATTGACTGAGGAACGGGATGGGCGGTTGGTTATCTTCTTGTCGGATGGGCATCCGTCGATTGAGGAAGCTGTGATTCATGCTTTTATGAAGCATGTTGGGTTTTCAACTGGGTTTTGTGTTTTGATGGAGGCGCTTGTGAGGTAAAAGGACTTTTTTTTATTCCTATTTTTGAGATTTGTGTGTTGTTACTTAATCATTTTCTTTCTTTCACACACGTAGTGCTCAAAAGTTTAAAGGCGCAAGTTTCAAAGTCCCGATTCCAATGCGTATTATTCATGAATTGAACATGTCCTATCGCTCGAAATTGCTGGGTCATATTCGAAATTCAGCAGATGTTATCGCGGGGATTGAGGCTTCCTCCTTTACCCGAGGAGAACAAGAGTACTTGAAGACGCTTGCGAATTATGTCAATGAATGCGCAGAATACGTGTTGATTGTCCAAGAATGTAAGTGTCAAGGTGTTTCTCATACCCCTTGAACGACCGTTGATGATCTAACATCTTCCTTTTCCCCTCCCAGCATTCATTGATACTATGAAAGCGTTTCTGGAAGACGGTTATTTCCCTTCCAATATCGTCGAAGAACAGCTGGTAGAATACTTTGGCCGTCAAACTCGCCTAACCAATGGTCTCGCCAACGTCTCCAAACTATGCACTGGAATCCACAAGCTCCTCCAAGAATACATTGAAAACAACGAACAAGAACTCGCCCTAGCCCTCTGCTGCCTCGCATTCACAATTCGCAAGGCCTGTCGCCGATGCGCCTACTTGGAACTCGATCTAACCATCACAGACATGTCAACCCAAATCCTCCCCGAAGCCGACCAAGTCGCTGTATGCCTCGAAATGGCGACAACCCAAGCATCGCTTCAAGAGATTTTCTGTCTGTCAAGTTTACAACTGGCGCCCACGTTTCATGCGATTCAGCGAGCCAAGTTGCGTGAAGCAGAGAGTCCTTTGGAAGACGATGAGTTGGAGCAAGTGAGTGATCGGTTTGAAAATCTCGATTTTCGGATGGGGAAGATGGTTGCCAATTCGTACATCTATATTTATCCGATTCTTGTGGATTTGGTGTTGAATGCGAGTTTGGGGAGTGGTTTGTTTTTTAGTAATCGGATGGATGAGATGACGTTGCAGACGGCCAAGGTGGCTTTTTTGGGTAATGTCCTTTTCTTTGTTTGATATTTTTCGCTGATGTTTTTTTTTTTTTTATTTTTTTTTTTTTTTTTTTTTTTTTTTTTTTTTTCGGTGTCAAGTGAGCTTCCCTTTCGTTGGAGGCCTCATGAACAGTTTTGGTCGTACAATGTCGTTCTACTTTTATCAAATGAGTCTTCCGGTTATGATTGTCGCTGTTTCGCATAGACTTACTGCGAGTCTTTCATTCTTGTTCTTTGTCGCCATTCTTGTTGCATTGTTTGTGTTTGCATTTGTTCGTCATGATTGGGTGTTGATTGTGATGGGTGGTATTTATGCCATCATCTTTGGGTATGTTTCTTTTTTCTCTCCTTTCTTTAGGTCTAATTCGGTAATTAACATTTCGACAGTCTATACATGATCCTGTATGCTGTTTTGGTTGCCTTCCGTGACCAAACGGTTCCATTCTACAAATCCCCAGGACCACTAACCTGCGTCCAAAGCATCGTCTTTCTCATGCTACCTTCATTTATTTGCCGCTTTGCATTCACAAGCGACGCCTACTCAAAGGGAGTCATGGGAATCTATCTCGCCAGCATGTTCCTCGCCGTCGTATTCATGCTCACCCGATACAGCCTCATATCAAAACAATACCTCGAATGGCCAAGCTCCGTAAAAATCACAAAAAAGGAATCCATCCTCAAATCCTTTGAATCAATTGTCCGAAAACCCGTGAAAGTCGACGACACGGAGGAACCCGAGGAAACGGACCGACGCGTGCGGCACTGGGAGAGATGTGCGGCGGAATGGTTTTCGGATCGTTTGGAACGGGCCGCAAAGAGTCCTTCGCTGGGGATGGATGCGATTGTTAAAGATCGGTTGGGACAGTTTCAGTGGGAGAGGCAGTTGATGGCTTGGTTTATGCAAAGGAATGCGGTGGATCCGAGTCGGGTGAAGGTGTTTTCGAGTGAGTGGGATTCTATGGCTAAACAGGCGGTGGATACTTTGAAGACAAAGTATCAGGTTGATAAAATGAATCGTGGGTCATTGTAAGTCTCAAAAAAAAAGTATGCGAGGTGTTTTTTTTTTATTGACCAGTTTTTCTCTTCTTCTGTTTCTTGAAACAGACTGCTCCAACTTGAAGCGCCTGCTATTGTCTTTGGGTTCTTATACTTTGTCATCATTTTTATCGACAAGTTTGCCATCTTGTTTGGAACTGGAACAGTCGGGGATTTGAACTTGGAAGGAATCAACCAAGCTGTTGGATTTGCCACCATTTATCTATTACTTGCATCTGGGTTCTTGGAATTGACCATTGTGTCGTGCTCGGAACTAGTGAATCAGTTCAAATACGCCAGTGTGTCCTCTGTCGAGTCACCCCAAGAACTCGTTGCCCAGTACCAAACCTTCACAGACAGTATTTACCGCAGTGAATTGAAGAAATTCTCGATCCGCGCGTTTGTCATCCTACTCATTGTGACTGCGGTTGTAGCCGTGTACACGTACCTCCAAGACCCAACATTCACTGTTCTCTGGATCTACGGAATTGAGTGCTTCCACTTGACTGGGCTTTTGATTGGACTCTTCAACAAAATGTTCATCAACACGAACGAGCAGCTTTTGAATAAGTTCTTGGCTGTTTCGATTATTGTTGGGTTGGCTACTTCTGCAACCATGATCCATGTGATGGGAGATCAGAGTTATTCGTTGTTGGCGACGGGGTTGGGATGTTGGGGTTTCGCGATTTGTTGTTTGGTTACGCGGTATTATGAGAGAGTTCGGTCGCCTTATTATGATATTTCTATTGGTAAGATTTGTTGTATTGGAAGGGTGGTGCGCGTGTTGTTTCTTACAATTGTATATTTTTTTCCCCTGCTCATTTAGGACCTCGTCTGAGAACATCAGGACAGCGGGCAGTTGGATATGAAGCCAATGAATACACTCGAACCCAACTCGACTTGTACGCAGAACGACTCATGAATGAAAAAGACGATTTCACAGTGCATTCACCTTATTCCAACATTGGTCGCGAATGTTTGGCTCGCATGAATGCAGTCAAGCAGAAAGCCACTAAACTGGGCGTATTGGCTTCAACTGCCGATGACTTGATTTACCTCGTGCAAACCGCGGCCAACCACTTTGAACGAGGAACTTTTGTCCTCCGAGAAGTCCCGGGACCTTTGGAGGCCGGTGGGGTGTCGTATTCAGCGATCGCTGCCCGCACGGAAGGAGTAGATTGCTGTGAGGTCTTTGTCGCTGGAATGAGCAGATTGAATGAGCTTGAGAAGTCGTTGGTCTGTTGCGATGCGATTGTTCATGAAGTCTCGGAAGATTTGGGATGGAGCCATTCTCGCGCTTGTGCGATGGAGGTGTTGTTTCAATCTTGTATCTCGGAATCTTTGTCTGTACCGTACCGAATTAGACGGGAGTTGCTCAGTGAGTCGTTTTCGGTTGGGTCGTCGCACTGCGATAAAGTTGTGGCTTGCACGGCTTTTGAAATCTCAAAGTTCTCTTGTTTTGGGATCAACATTGATAAGTGTTGGGGTGGTTCGTTTTTCACAGATGAAGAGAGGAGATACTTTGTTCGTGTTGCAAAGTTGTGGAGCTCAATTACTAGCACCAGTACTGGAATCGATGTAAGTGGTGGCGACTGTTTGGATGAAGCTTTTAACGATTTTTTTCCTTTCGTAGAATATGATGGCTAAGCCTGCAGTGATGGAGTTATGCACAAGCGCCCCACCTATGCTCAACGAAAGAATCCAAGCCATTTTGCACGGCCTCAATGCATCTAATGACCTCATCGCCCCATTTCACGTCATTATGGAACATTCTTTCGTGATGGCCTCTATAACCGAAAAGATCCAACAGCTTGCCGGTTCCAGCAACACCATCAATTCAAATACAATGCCTGCGAGGTACCAACTCAATCGCTCGACTCGAAAGCAGATATCCGATATCCTGAATATTCATTTGGCTGTTTACTACTTTGCGCTCACGTGTGATACTTCGTTTGGTCGTGAAGTTGCCAATTTGCCTGCGTTTACTCGGATCCCGTTATGTGCGCTCTTTTGCATCAATCAGGCAATCTTTGATGGAATCAACCGGGCTCTTTTGTTTGGACGCAGTAAAGCGATTGTGGACCTCAAAAAGCGGTCTGAACGTGGTATTTCTCGGGTCCACTTTTTCGAGCAGAGCGGTTCTCTTGCTCGAGTTGATGTTCTCGAAGGAGCTGAAGTCCTGTCCACCACGCTGGTTGGGGAGTCTACCGCCGCCATCGGTTCCCATGAAGGGCTTGATGATAAAGCAGGTTCTGCAGCGACATTGCTTGAATTGACTCGTTACGCTGGAGAGAAGCCAATTGGCTGGGTTCCTGAAAAGTCAAACAAACCCATGGCTACGGTCCTCGTACGGAAAAGCAAGGATTCTGTTCGCATCATTCACGAAAAGTTTGTCAATGATGCTGGTGTGGTTCAAAAAGTGCATTTGTACAACTATCGAGCTGGGGATGACAAGTACCCCATGAATCGTCTGGTATTCAAGAGTGATATCAGTGGTTCGTCGCATCGCCCACCTGCCGAAGTCCATAGTTTCTTTGTCGACGGTCCACTTTTGGGGATGGTTCAAAAAGCGGAATTGCGCCGTTTCAACAGAACAACCAACAAGGCGATAACAGTGTTTGTGGAATTTGGGTACAATCTTCCTATTGTGAGTAAAACTCCAAGTTGGGGAAAGTTTCTGCGCAGCGATTGTCCGACTTGGGAAGTTATGGTCGAATATGCTCCATTTTCTGATCCTGGTGCTCCGCTGCAGCCTTGGAGTGTCCGTTATTGCGATGGCGTTAGTGACGAGACTATAATAATCAAGTACGATTACTCTCACCCGAAGCACGTTGTGACGACAGCCGTTGTTGCAAGAGGAAGCAATTCTTTGACCATCTCAACAAGAGACGGGTCTGTAGAAGAAACTCCATCACCTCCTGAAATCATCGGTAATTTTAGTTGTCTTTTGTTTTTAATAAGCTGTGCTAACATTATATCAGACGACCACTATGAAATCATGCGACTTCTTCCATTCAAGAGCGTTTTTGACAGTTGTGAACTTTTGACCAAGAACCTTAAGGCCCATCGACAGTACGAATTCCGCCGTGGATGGCCTTTGCTTGGTGTGAAGAGTATTGAATACTCTGATACTCCCTATGCCACTCGACACCAGCGTGATGCTCTATGGGCTGCTTGGAGAGCCGGCAAGATGCCAGGAGTGTTTGCACGTATTTTGGATCAAAATATTCTTCGAAATGAGCCAGAGCTTGGTTTATACTGGATTTACCGCTTCACTGGAGAGCTGAAAAGGCTGTCCAATTCTTGGAAGAAAACAAGGAACTCTTCAACAACATTTTGTATGTTGCAGATCGTCCAGCTACTCGAACTCGTCTTCAGATCCGATTCTCTGATCTTTTGATTATGAGTAACGGAGGAGACAGTGAGAACATCTCTGCTTTCGATCAAGTGAATGGAACAAGCAATACAGAGGATACTCTTGAAGCGATTTGCTTGGACAGTGGTACCTGGCCGACTGGAGGTGGTGGTGTTGGATCTTGTCGGTCGTGATTTGGTTGATTCTCTGGGCCACGTTCGATGGACTGCAATTGCTGAAATCGCGGGAATGGAACTGGAGCACAAGGACTACCAGATCGAAAAGAACATCAAGTCTATCACGTATTTGCCCATCTTTGACAATGATTTGGGTAGCCCGATGGAAAACTTTTACAAGACGACCGCTGGGAGACTTGCGCGTCCGTGCAAACAAGACAACCACACAAATTGTGTTTCCAAGTTTGTGCCTTTGGTAACACAGCTGATCGATGCCTGCATGACGAATGACTTGGACAACCAAAGGATTCAACAAGACGAGCAAATGATTGTTTCCTGTATCAGTATTTCCGAACTTACGATTGGAGACTGTCCTGGGACCACCCTTTGACGCAAAACGTGGATGACTTGTTCCTGAGAAAAGCCAAGGAGTTGGAAAGAAGTGGTCGCCTTTTAAAGCACGAGTCTCCAACTCTTGCGCATATCAGTATGCTCTTCACCTTGTTTTCCCGTCTCTTTTTGATTTTGAGCAAGGAAATTCCGAATGTTCCTGTTGTTCATGTTTCTCACCATGGAACGCAGTCACTGATTGCTGTGATTTCTAAAGTGATTCATGGCTCTTCGTTCATTATTTGGGACCATGGAATGTTATGGCGTGAGCGGCTGTTTGCGCTGTGTCGTGATGGTATGCCTGCTTTCACACAAATGGATTTATTGGATTGACTCGCGTGTACTCGACTGGCTTATCATCGGTTTGTTAAC
>JAIVFH010000389.1:0-23030 GCA_025765595.1 Obelidium mucronatum
TAACGGGGATCCTAGTAGGACCCCTAGCCGCGTTTAACTAGCTTTCCGACTAGGACTATCAACTTGCTATTAGCAATGGGCCGAAAAAGCCGTTAGGAGCTGTAAATCCAATTGGAAGCGCATTTGGAGCTCAATTGGAGTCCGTTTGGAGTGCCGTTAGGCCTAACGGACAGTCTAGTCCGATTCGGAGTCCGAATAGGGTCCGAATCGGGAGTGCTGCTCGCTATAGTACGTGCTGTGGAACCACTCCTTCATTTGTTTTGCCACTTCTACTTTGACTTCCTCACTGTCAAATTCAATATAGCTGTTGCCGTCTTGGTTGGTGACTTTAATTCTATCAAGGTCTATTTTGTGGAATCTGTCGAGGACACTGTTGAGGAATCTCTTTGTGTTTTTGTTCATTCTATTGTTCCTTGCTGCCACATTTTCCTCAATCATTTGGGTGATGGCTTGCGCGGTCGCGCTTTCCATCTTCTTCCTGACCTCATGTTGCTGTTCACCTAACCATTGTATTGTTTCTCTTCTCATTGTTTCTTGGAGGTTGTCTTTTTGGCTGTCAGGCTGTGGTCTGGCCCATTCATGTTCCGTCTTTTCTAGTGTCTTTTGCAGTCTTCTCTTGTTTTGTCTGTTAATTTCCTTTGTATTGTCTTCAGATTTTTTAACCTGTTTGATGCAGGTTTCTAGGCTGTTAAAAAGGGCGATCCACTGGTTGTGTATTTGTCTCTTCTTTGGTTCTTTACCACAAGTCCTTGTTGGTTGTGTTTTTAGTGCAATGTCGCTCATAAGGTCCATGTGTTTCTGGGCCACTGTGTCGATTGTTTCCATGACTTCATGTTTCCCACTGGGTTCATATAGGTTTTCAGTTTCAGATGGCTCTTTGCATTTCATGCTGTCTGCCATCTTGGTGTGCGCCTGGATTCTTTCTGCATTTCCCTTCCTGAGTTGCCATTTGTTCAATGTCGTTATTAGCTGCCTTGCATGTTACAAGCTGATTGTTTTTGTTGCTGCTGCTGTTGTACAGGTTGTTGCTGTTGAAGGTTTCATCCATTTTGAAGGTATAGTGTCTGTTTTTGGTTGCGTTTGTCAGGGGGGTGGGACTCAGACACTCGGCTTGTTTCTGAAAAAAAGCCTGTCAAAAATTTGTTAGTTGTAACGTTACAGTGAAGGCTTGTGGCTGGGGATGTGACATTACATCAAGGCAGGTATTATGGAAACTTAACAAAATCAATAGTAATGCGTAGCCACAAGTCTGTTACCTTGATTCTGGAAGAATAAAGTGGAAAATAGAGTAGAAAATTTTTCTAGTAGTCAATCTGTGGTCAAAAGTTCTACTCTACGACTGATCAAGGTGAAGACCACTCTGCTAAATTTATCCATGCCAGTATGTTACTTGAAACCTGTCATAGACATTATATAAATTTATTATCTGGTGTCAAATGATCATCTTTGATTAATGTTTTTAATTCTGGGAGTACAAATGCAAATGGGGATTTTATTTAAAAAAAAACAAAAAAAAGTCGCAGTTAAAGGGACTTGGGGGAATAGTAGAATTGGATGCATACCAAGAGTGATTCTCATATTTTGAAGATTACTGATGGAGGGACCAGTTGGTTGCATGGGTTGGGCACCTGTTGGAATTTTCTTTAATATCAGCAAAACAAAAAAAAAGTCAGAGCATCAAATAAAATAGAGAAAAATCAGGGAAAAATCCGGGGGGGTTTTAAAAGTTGCGAAACTGATGGAAATGCATTCACAAAAAAAATAGGTGTTGATTGCGCAAGTGTAGTGATGTTGTGTTGGGGGGGGCAAGGTGTGTTGCCAGAGGGGCTGAATAAGCCCGCCCTTTTCCACCCGGTCGCGGCCCGCTCTCAACCAGACCCCCACGTCAGAGCAGCGCTGAGACATGATGGGCCCGTGCGCTGCAGCGCTTGAGCGTCGAAGGGGCGAGTTAGGTTGCCGGAGCCGCCGAAGCCTGCTCTGTTCCTTCCCTGTGTGGGTATCGCATCGCGTCCTCTGAACAAGCCACCGCTTCACGGTTTCCAAACGCGAATTCGATTCCCTGCGCCGCCGCCGTCGCTGCTGCTGGCGTCGCTGCTGCTGGCTCGCCACGTGTTGCGCCCCTCTGGCCCTGAGACCCGCCCCACCTCCGCGCGGCCTGCCGCAGTCCCGCCCGCACTGCCACCTTGAGCTTCTACGACAGGCGCACGGAGGTCCCCGTTGGACATGCGTTCCTGTTGCATTCAGGTGGTGGTGTGGTGGTGGTGTTAGAACTGTGATAACAAGAGTGATAGCACAATAGTATGTGAAATCAAGAATGATATCACAAAGATGAAACTGAAAACCTGATAAAATACCTAACCCTAAACTTAAAGTAAAATGGTAACTAGCGGGAATCAAATCCGGGTTTCCATTGTGCGAGCAGCGCGTAATAACCACTAAGCTACGTAATTATAGAGAAACATCTCTATAAGGCGATTAATTTCTAACATCTCTCACCACTCTAATACATGTTGATGTGGTTGGGAATTATTAAATAAACTTTATTTTTTTCTTAAACACTTGATTTAAACCATTTTTGGCTGTCTTCCACTGCTTTTGCGGCTGTCCGCTGTCAAACTTAACATTTCTACCAAACAGACAGATCTACTTAATTCTTAATCCAACTCATTGAGCAATACCTTTCCCTTTTCTGTAACTACCAGCAAGACAATTCTTTGGTAACCACTTGATGGATTTGTCAGAGTTGAAGGAATCAAACCAGGTACCAGAATCAGATTGAGAGTCAGAGTCTGCCGCACTTCCATCTAGGTAAACAAACTTTGCGTATGGCTTTTGAAGAAGCAGTGAAAGCATCAAGGACTTTATCAAGGCACGCAGCTTGAATTTGGACAAGATGCAACAGAGCCAGGAGGTCTGTAATGAACATACCAGCTGAAGGAAGTACCGAATTTACTCTTTTTAATTAACCCTAGAAAAAGTCACAGAAACTTGTCCAAAAACAGCAAAAAACCAACAATAAGCAGCTTGTATCAGTTCAGGAGCCAATACGTTCGCATTTTTCCCTTGCCCTAAAAATCCCCATTACTGATCAGCAACTCAAATCAAATGAGAGAGAGACAAACTAACTTTGACTTCAATCTCTCCGCGAACTTCAAACTCAAACTGATCATCAGCCCCAAGCACTTGGATTGTTTGAGGTGATACTTGGATTTTACTGGGTTCTCCTGTTGTACACATTCTTGAGGCTGTGTTGACTGTGTCCCCAAACAAGCAGTATCGACTCATTTTTGTTCCAATCAAACCCTTAACTTGGCTTTTAGCAATTTAATCCACTTTTTTTGAAGACTTACTGCATTGATGGTTCCTGAATGAATACCGATGCGCAGTTTCACAGGGTAGTCACCAACAATGTCATGAAAGTCCATTGAAGCCACAACTCTCTGCAACTCTGCACAGCATTTCAAGGCTTGAATTGTGCAATCGGCAATCTCTTCTTTGGTCTTTTCGTTGGATGACGACAGACCTGCGACTACCATATAAGTATCGGACACTGTTTCTACCTTATACAACTCAGGAAATTGGGCAATCACTAAATCAAAACGCGTGTACAATGCGTTCAAGAGCTGAAGAATCTTGACTGGGGAAACCTGGCCGACCAGCTTTTTGAAATCATAGATATCTTCGAAACACTAAGGTCAAAAACAATCCAAACCTCAGGTTCGTAGCATAATACACTTACCGGTGAAGAATAAGGAAACACAGCTGAATTGCTCTGGCTCTGGTTGGACACCCATCTCCAGCGTTTCTATTATATGAGCCGGAAGCATCATGCCCAACAAGTTCTGAGAGACCGCTGTGTCCGCACGCATTTCTTCTGACTGCAAGTGGGTGTCCAAAAGCTCTAATAGATCGCAATCAATTGAGCATGACTGAAAAAAGTGTGTGAGAAATCCACAAACCCTTCATAGTCTGTGCCTGGTCCATTTTGATTTGCTCAATCTCCTCTTCGTGATCCTTCAGCAAGTCTGATACTTTGCGGCGTTGCTCTTTGGCTTTTTGATGAAGAGCATGGCGATGCAGTTGTCTCAACTCAGTGACAATCTTCTTGTGATGCATAGCAACTCCTCTAATGCGCTCATTTCCTTCATGCAAACAAAATTTTGTTCCATTCAGTTTCGGTCAAACAACGATTGCAACTCTTTCGTTGCCAAAGTTACCTGCTTCTAGCAGTGCTTGTAGCTCTTTTTCAGCCTCGGACAATACCTGAGTGTCCTTATTCAATGCGCTATTCTTTTCGGCTTCCTTTCGTTGAGAAAGCTCCTGACTTCCCGTAGCTTCTTCATGGAGAGAAAGGATCGACCCTCCCTTGCTGGAGGCCCCTTCACTTTCACTCATCCCATCATTGGATTCGGTCTCACCATTTCCCTGATCTGTGGCATCTCCTCGTATGACTGGGTTGTCTGCAATCAAACCCTGCAAGATATGTTGTGAGTAGCGTAAAAAGGGGCCAAAAAAGAACGCCACCTTTTCTCTGTTTCGAGCAGCCGCGCGTTGCGCTTTTGCGAGAGTTTGCAATTGCTTTCGCTGCATTCTTTGAAGCGATGTCTTGGCAGCCTTTTGTCGATCCAGAAGGTGGTTTGCTTCCAAGGTATACTTTTGACGTTCCAAGCCCCTTTCCAACTCAGATTCGACAATATTATGTTTTGCTACCAGCTCAAACTCTTCAAGGCGCTGTTGGATGGCGACGTCTTCGATCTCCTCCATATGGTTGATGTCTAAATCGTTAAGCTGAATCCAGGTCTCTTAGCCTCCAGCTGACCAAACATTGGTAACCGAGATAAATTACCTCCCCCATTTGCCTAGCTTTGCACAACTGGAGCTCGCGTAAAAATTCGGATTCTACACCGATTAGTTGGATTAAATTCGACGACACTTGCTTATTTCAACACAAACCTTTTTGCTGACGCATGGAAGTCTGCTGAGCTTGAATCTCATTTTCCTTTCTCATTCTTCGCTGCTTGTTTCTGTCGTGGATTCCTTTGAGTTCGATTGCGTGAATTTGGTCAATCGTAATTGCCAGTCGTTGTTGGGACATGAAAAGCTCGTTTCTAGCAACGGAATAAACAAACATTGAGCGACAATCAGTGATATATTAGGCAAAGGAAACCTTTCCGCAGCGTGGCGCTGCTCCAGTCGGGCAAGGCGGTCTTGAAACGCAGCGCGCTTTTGCCTGATGCTGGATTTAAAGCCTATTTCGCGTTCCCTGGCTTCTTCCTGGAATCTTAGCAGCGACTTAATTCTCGTTAGCTTGTCCACGAGCTTGTTCAGCTGCTCCTTGCGTTCCCAGGACACTTGCGTGTCGCGGGCCTCGGCGGCCTGGCGCAGCTCCACGGCTGACTGCTCGGCCAGCTGTGTGCGCAGCTGATGGCGGGACTCCTCGAGGTTTGCAAAGTAGATTGTCACTGTGTGGGGGGTACGGGGAAGTAAGTCAGTGGGGGAAAACACTAAATGTTGAACCTTCTTCGTCCGCAAGCTTGGCCAGCGCCTGCTGCGCTTTGAGTTTCGTTTCCTTCACGTTTCTGCATCGGTTAACAGCTGCTGATTGACTAAACACCATTTTAGCACCGATTTCTGAGGAGGATTTCTAGATTCGTTGTTTGCGGGCAATCTCTTTGCAGATCGCTGTCCGAAGTACTGTAAACATAAATACAGACTGAGCATGATTGTGGTTCGAAATAGCTGGAATGTTAATGTTGAGTCTTAACCCATGGAACAACGTGCGCTTGATAACGTGTTGTCAGCGCAGACCAGCATCAGTAGACCGAGTACCAGCTGAATATCGGTAGGCAGGCTGCGGTACCACAGAACACAACGGTAAGGACACTGCTGCCAAGAATTGCAGATCAACCTCGTTTCTTGGCAAATATTTACAATTTGACAAAGAACTATTAATAGATTTGAAAATAATGTCTGGGCTGTTGAATACAACAGCTCCTTACGGCCCTTCACTGGCTGCCAAAGCGGTTCTCGATTTGGCATCTTATGTTTCCATCGCTGTGTCTCTTCTTGGTCTTGCGCTGAGCGTATCTCTTCTTCTCTCTATTTGGGTGACGAGGGCTCACAAACACAAAACTCAAAGTCCTCTTCTGTGTCCTGCACCAGCGAGCATCCAAATAGACAAAACAATAGTCTCAATTCTAGCAGTGATTACTGTGTATAGCGTGCTGATACTGATTGAGAACGTACTGTGGATTGTTGATTGGTCCCTGCTTCACAGTGTCCCCATCCTTTCATTAGCTGGATATGCATTAGTATTCAGTCTCTTCTCTCTCAATATTCAGTTGGCATTTGATCGGCAGTATCTAGTCAACGTGGCATATCATTCTGCCCACTTCCCAAATGTGTTTCAGGTTGCAGTCTTTGTCGTCTCCCGAAAGTCACTTCGAATATTCTGTCTTTATGGAGTGCCATTAGTTCTTTACTGCTTCTATATTGCATCTTTTGCTCTTTCTGTGAGTGGTCAACTTGTTGTTTGCTTTACTGACAAAAACAAAGATTCCCCAAAATTGGCTTTTTCTACCTTTCTCGACACCAGAATCCTCCAGCAAAAGTGTTAACTGCCTGTTTCTGATCGGGATGTCGTATTTTCCTATTGCTGCTACAATCACATGTTGCATTTATGTCTACACATACACAATCACGATGCAATCACTGCATATGCAGCTGACCGATATTGCTGCTGATCGAGAAACTGGCCTTCCGACTGCATCATCCAGCGCGATCATGAAGGGAGCGAGCCTGAAGCGAGCTGTAATACTTCGGTGCCTTCTGATGAGCATCGGCTTGATTGTATTTTACGTGCCTACAATTGCTGGTGTCTTCACAAGAGTATTTGACTACGACAAGGACGCTGCTTATCCTGATGAGAACTTGTGGTTGTGGTTTTGGCTTAACGTTCTGCCTGCCTTTGATTGCATTTGGACTCCTATTTTGGTTCTATGGTAAAAAGCTTTCTAATGTCTACTCGCCAAGATCTGACTATCATTTTCAGGTTTCAGGAGCAGTATCGGGAAGATTTTTTCAATAACTTGAGCATGTTGATTTACCCAGAACCATGATGAAATTTACCCTTTTCAAATTTTAATACGGACGTCACAAATTTCTCTGTGATTTTAGAATGTTAGAGGTCTGAATAAAAGAAAGGAACTATAAAGAAGAAACACAGAGAAACAACTCGCATTGTTGGTCAATGGGCCACTCTAAGTTTCCTCTGCCTGCTCCTTTTTTATTGTATTTTGGCACATCCTTCTTTGAATGCCTTTTTTAGGGGTGGCGATCAAGAACCAGATACCTGGTCACGTGACAGTACCAGGTTTTGATCCTGGCAGGTTGATGGGAAAAAAGTGATTAACCACCAACCAGTTACGGGTGTCCTAACAGCTATTCTAGAAACCAAAGTTTTATCCACTACGCTGCTCACAATATACAACAGCGCAATGTGCATCAAAGTTAGCTGCAGTTATTTGGTACAGCAGCATGAAAGCTTGTTGAAGGTACTATATTGAACAAAAAGGAAGAACCAAAAAAAATTTAGTTTGACATTTTTTTTGAAACAACAAACCAAAAAAAACTTACGACTATTATTCCAAAAATAAGCTGCCAACAAGCTTAATATTAGGAATGCGGAGTCACCGATCGACCCGCTCCGTGGGAAGTCTTCGGGGTCGCTGCTAACCGCGAATGCCACAGGCAATAGGTGATTGCAAATGCAATAACGAGAATGATATCAGCTGACTTCAAATCTCTCAATTCCACGAGTCGGCAGAAGGGGTTGGAACAGCTGAAGATCTTGTTGTCACCAATCCGAGTGACCCGACCACACTGACAAGTCAGCGTGCTGCCACCTTCAGGAGATAATAGCCTCGAGTGTTTGCACGTTGTGTTAAGCGTGCGCTTCAACATGAGGTTTTCTGTCATCTTGGCAATTTTGCTGTGGCAGGCCAGCTTCAAGGTGTGACCAGTGTTGCCTTCAAGTTGTTTAATGCCAATAATATTAAAAAAGTGTTCAAACAGCAAATAATACCTTTGAACTTCTGTCCGTCAAAGTTTGGAGTCAAAAACACCTCTTTGCGGGAGTGATAGTCAGCAAGTTGGTGAATCACATTGCTGCGGTACCGATTCAGACGCTGCTGCAGAGAATCCATCTTTTTGCGATACTTGACACCATCAGGGCCCGATGCCTCCACCCGAAGTGCTTCCAGATGGGAGTCTCTTCTCAACTTGGCAATCTTCAACTGCCTGTACAAATCCAATCCAATCACTTCAACAGCTTCTGCCAATTTTGAGCCCTCAGCACCAGCATCCATCAATCTTGCTACTATTGATAGTGCTTGACGACGGCGAATAAAAGATTGAAAATGGGCCTCTAAATTGTCCACCACTTTCCGCAATTGCTTGATTATATCCATTGAATTGACCTGATCATCCAAAGCCTTTTGGATGCCACCAATTTTTCCAGTCAAGTGCGACTCAAAGGCAAGAAATCCCTGAGCTCCAAATGTGGCCACACCATCAAGATTCATGCCACAGTAAACAATCCTCCCGCCAGGATCCACTGCACCAACGTCTGGCTCCAAAGATGTCCTGTTTGGATCCATCATTCGACAATCAAATTTGATGTGTTCTCCTCTGAATGTCTTGTAGATTGGATGAAACTTGTTCTCCCCATCTACAAACTCAAAGAAGTGCAGGTTCTTCTTGTGAATGTCCATCAACTTTGCAAGAACTGCCGAAATCTTGCGTTTTTTCCTCCAACTGAGTGTTGTTGATTGGAGACTTTCATGAACAACTGCCAATTTCAGCTTGGCATTCTCCCGAATCTCAACAGCCCTGTTTTTAGCTTCTTCTGAATTGATGGACTTGACGTTGCAGTACCTCTCTTCAACTAGGGCATTGAGATCTTCATAAACCAAATCCCACTCTTCCTTGGAGCTGTAGTGCAGGATAGGTTTAATGCAAACATCAGAGTAAAGCTTTGGTGCAGGCATTTTGGTTATGGAGCTTGCTGACAGATTCAAGGTTTTGAGAGGGGCAGCAATTTCAAACTTGGTCTTGCTTCCATTCAAATGACCAATTCGAACAGCACCAAGTTCATAAGAGAGGGAGTTGTTGGTTGTTGGAAGCGGAATAGGTCGAGACTTATCAAGGGTGAACCGAAATGTTCCACTAGCATGTCGCACTTCAACCTCAGCGATATGGATAGAAACGCGAGGATTCTCAACCCCACGCTGCAAGCCGTAAGCCCTTAGCCCATGTTTGAAATGACAATTTCCCTTTTGAACAGGCTGGACAAGACTGTCATGACCAAGAAACTTCAACCAGACACCTCGAGTAGAGTCGTATTGGATATTAACAAGCAGTTTTCTTGGCTCCCGAGTCATTTCCGCTGGAAGAAGTTGCTTTCCGTCTGGTGAGAGGTAGCGGGAGTTCTCAATGTAGAATCTTTGAACCATACCAGATGCTGGCCTTCGAGATTCTATTGATTGAATGAATATTATGTCGGATATTAAAGAAAGTGACTCACTGCGATATTTGGTAAGGATAGGGTTTTATACTCATTAGCTCAGGATTAGACTTAGGGTTTCATGAAAATTTTCATTTTCCAAAATCCTACTCCGGGGTTCGATCCCCGGACATCCTCTTGCAAGCAGAGATTGTTACAGCTAAACTAGCAAGCTATACTAGAAGTGGCTCTAAAAATTTATACGCCGCCATGGAGTATAACTTCACTTAAAAAAATATTTAAGCGCAGAAACTTTAGGCGCTGTTAAGCGCTGAATATTTCAGCGCTGACACTTTAAGCGCTGAATATTTCAGCGCTGAATATTTAAGCGCTGACACTTAAAGCGCTGAATATTTCAGCGCTGAATATTTGAGCGCTGACACTTTAAGCGCTGAATATTTCAGCGCTGACACTTTAAGCGCTGAATATTTAAGCGCTGAATATTTCAGCGCTGACACTTTAAGCGCTGAATGTTTAAGCGCTGAATATTTAAGCGCTGACACTTTAAGCGCTGAATATTTAAGCGCTGAATATTTCAGCGCTGAATATTTCAGCGCTGACACTTTAAGCGCTGACACTTTAAGCGCTGAATGTTTAAGCGCTGAATAATTAAACGCTGACACTTTAAGTGCCAATTAATTGAAAGCACTGACCATCCAAGTGCTTTTAAATCAAGCGCTGAGAAAATTTTAAGCCCAGAAAATCACCAAATTAGTCTCTTAATCTGGAACACATTAATGCACATGAAAAATTTTACATGAAAAATTTTTCAACTAAAAATGAAAAGTTCTCTTTTTATTAATCTATTAATCAAAAAAATCATAAACCACCCACTAATTGCAATCATTTGATGATACAAAAACAGCACTTTTACAGCAACTATTAATATTTGAGTACTAAACTGACTTTGATATACATCCAAAAATGTGTTACAAATGCAGGTTACACAAACACCAGCAAACCACCAGCAGCCAAGTACAGTAAGTAGTAGCAAATGTAATAACTACTCTTCATTTTTATTGTGTTTGGCGATAAAATGAAATCCTGAATTTCCAAAGTTGGTCCAAGTGGGAATCGATCCTTACTCTTTTACATGGTCCCATTGACCTGTTGAGGTTGAGAACCCTGTGGCCCATTTGCCCATTGATGTGGTGCATCAACTTGACGTGTTGATTTCTGATTGGAGGAAATCATGAAGGGGAAATTAATTACAAATTTATAAAGTGTCATTTACAAAATGTATTCATCTTTCTCATATGAGCAAAGGCGTCCCCTAACCTCGGCAGCCTACAGCACATGTATTATTGTATTCTCTATTGCATAAATAAGTATTTAGTGCAGCGGCCAAGGCGCTGGCTCTGAGAGCGGTATGGCCCGGGTTCGAAGCACGGCAACTGCTTTTATAAGATGTCAAGGCGCTGACTCAGAGAGTGGTATGCCCCAGGTTCGAATCACGGCAACTGCTTTTATAAGATTCAGGTTGAAATATTCAATCCGTCCAACTTTTATGTATATTTCTAATTTCTGCTAAGTAGTGCAAGTGATATTGTATCTTTTATGCGTAATACTCAACATCAATGCAAATCCATTTCATTATTGAGTTTCCTGGAAGCTTGAAGAATTTTTATTTTCGTCACAACAAAATTGCGTATTGAATTTTTCAATCCAAGTTCAACTGCTATTACCTATAATACCCCTGAGTGCCAAAAAAAAAACTAAATTTTATCTTTATGATGGTTCTTAAAAAAGACCCATAGTGAGGTTTGATCCAGGGAAGCATGCAAGACCATAGCTTTGCCAGTCAGCTACCGCTAAATACATCACAAAGAATCCTGCAAATATTAATTGAGTTATGTTTGAAAAGGAATCTTTAAACCTGGAACTGTTACTTGAGATGTTCTTGGATGAAATATGTGTTGTGTTTCCAAATGAAAATGGTGTATTTTACTTTAATTTTCTTTATCTTATCTTTTCATTTCATTTTTCATATTTTCACTTTTTCACTTTTTCTCCAAAAATGATCTGCCCACCTGGCCACACCCCTCACCCTTGATGGCACCTTGCTGGTTTGGCGACCTGAAGAGGAGTTGAACGGCTCCTCGCTCTTAAAATTACGGGTTGCCACCACAAGGGGCCTTGGTTGGCGACCTGAAGAGGAGTTGAAAGACTCCTCGCTATAAAATTACGGGTTGCCACCACAAGGGGCCTTTGTTGGCGACCTGAAGAGGAGTTGAAAGGCTCCTCGCTGTTAAAATTACGGGTTGCCACCACAAGGGGCCTTGGTTGGCGACCTGAAGAGGAGTTGAAAGGCTCCTCGCTCTTAAAATTACGGGTTGCCACCGCAAGGGACCTTGTTTGCCGCTCGAGGTTTCCAAACATCTTGACATCTCCAGTATTTTCTTTCTTTCTACACCGCTTGTTGTACTAAATAATGGTAACCTTTCTCATTTTAGTTGACCGCTCCATGTCATCTGTACTCGCAGGTTGCTTTGACCGTGGCATATTGAACACACAGCAATGGACATCTTCTGTGCTCGAAGGTTGCCGCCATTTTGACGGTGGCACCAAACTCTCTGATTGAACTCACGGAGTGAACCGTTTGATCGGAGAGGGAGGTGTCGGCGGCCATCTTCTTGCAAAGAGAAAGGACACCGCAGACGGTAGCTCGGGCCGGCTTGTGACGCTTTGATTCGCATCTTAGCCCGGGTCCCTCCTCTGCCGCGATATTGCACCTTGGTGCGTCGGGGAGGGGGCGGTGTCACTAATGTCCTTCGCCATTGGTTTTTGTCTTGAGCCAGTTGGCTGTTCTACCGTACCGCTACTTGTGCTTGGTCCGATCCTTAAATGTTTCAAAGGGCCAGCGTTTATTTGGCTCTGGCACTTGTTGCATAGGGATTAAGTGTTAATTGTTCAGCGCTGAAAGATTAAGCGTTTTATTCTGCGCTTAGTGTCTCAGCGCTTAATTCTTCTGCGCTCAATTTTTCAGCGCTTAATTTTTCAGCGCTTAATTTTTCAGCGCTTAATGTTTCAGCGCTTAGTGTTTCTGGGTTTAGTGTTTCAGCGCTTAATGTTTCAGCGATTAATATTTCAGCTCTTTATTTTTAGTTTCCCTGCTCAGTGGTAGGTGAGGGAGCTTCAGACATCGGCCCAGTTTTCCTTTGACCCACCTGCTCTGCTCGTAGATCATC
Source organism: Obelidium mucronatum (assembly GCA_025765595.1). NCBI lineage: Eukaryota > Fungi > Chytridiomycota > Chytridiomycetes > Chytridiales > Chytriomycetaceae > Obelidium > Obelidium mucronatum. Next base: position 12,751 of record JAIVFH010000389.1, read on the forward strand.
CCAATGTGCCCTGAAGGGTACAATTCAGAGGGTACAACTAGTCCATAGCCATCAAGTGTTGGCTATCTAAACCTGACCTTTAAGATGTCAATAATACACAACAATCAGAAGGGTCACTTGAGATCCCTAAAAAAGTAGTCATATCCTGCCGCCTTTTGAATGCAAGCACAATCACAAATGATGTCAATTTTTTGTGGTCTAATATTAAAGTTAAAGTTAAGAAGTGTTGGAGTTGAACGGATTGAAAATTTCAATCCAAAATCTTTATTGTGATGAAAAAAAGAATTTTGTTTAGCTTTCAATCAGTAATAAATTAGGAAGCTTATATTAGTTATATTTTTCTGCTTTTAAAATTTCAGGTTGAATTATTCAATCTGAGTTCAACAGCTGTTACTCTTCAGTACAAGGTAGGTTTAAGGCCAAAATGTATTCTAATATACGCCACACAACAATCTTTATTGATAGGGGTATAAAAAGGCATTCCATCTCAGACGCAGCTCCTGATACATAGTCTCAAGTGCATAGTCAGAACGTAACACTGGATCAGCAAAGGAGAAGCGTAAATCTCGCGTCAGCTCGGAATGCAGCCACAATGCAAAGTCCTTCCACTGCTCCCGCTTTGGCAACAATCCTTCAATACGATCACCACCGTAATACATCTCCTTCCAGTAGTCATGAATTCCAGACTGTATGGCCAACTTTGCCTCAAGTTCCAAATCGCCGTATAGAGGCATCATGATGTCCAACATCAATTGAGACTGGTGTCTGGTATTTTGGATAATCATCGACCTTTGCAAGGCTTTGATGGCGCGCATTCTTTGCAAAAAAGACGCGTGGTTGCCTGGAAGCCCCTCTGGATTGCTGTAAGTTTCTTGAAGTCTGATCAAGCCAGCCAGATGGTTGCGCGGCCAACCGAAGCCTCGAGCATAACGGTCGCATTGAATGATCTGTTGCAGAGCCTCCTTCTCAGCACTGCAGAGTAGATGGAAGGAGGCAGATGGATCAAATGGAGGGAGAGTGTCTCGCATTCTACAAATTATATTCAGTTTTTTGATGCATGGTTAAAAAATATGGCTGCACATGCTTCATGAATAAGCCCTGCCATCTTATTTGCTTAAAAAATGTATTTCTATTCTGATTGCACATCCATTTCATAATTGAGTTCTTTCATGATAATGTTGGATCATCACAATAAAATTTCGGGTTGAATTATTCAATCCGAGTTCAACTGCAGTCACACAAACACACATCTCTTCAGTACAAGGTGGGGTAAAATCCCAAATTTATTCAAATGTAGGCTACACAACAACCAGTACTTTTAATCTGAATCTGAAAGACAGTCTGAAAGATGGTAAAATCTCTCGTCACAATCTGAAAGTATTTGAATTGCGGCATTGAGCCGAGTATAGCCTCCATGATAAGGTTCCAACCTCCAGTTTGACTTCTCAATGCCTTCCTCACACACAGAACGAAGCAGCAAAAGAATGAAATCCTTAGAAAAAATATCCATTGACTTGCGAATGATTTTGTAAACATAGTAAGAAGCACCTTTGACTTCAAGAAGTTCTTGAAAGGATAACCGCAAATAGTCTTCCTTATATGACAGAATCATACCCCAATCAATGAAAGGACTCAACACAATTGGGCCAAACACACTGTGCAATAGAGCTGCTCCTTCAGGTTCAGTGAAATTCCAGTGTATATCAATCACACTACATATCCCATCAGTATTTTTGTCCAGTCTGGCATTATGATCTGGCTGCATTCTCCGAAAATGGGTGACTGCTGCAACAAATATGGGACACCAAGCTTTGGTATAAGAAGCCTCATAGGCTTTGCTAAAGTTCCCCCACCAATCCACTTCTCCTTTGGATTCCCTCCCACCTTCTGCCACCCACTTCAAGTGTTTGAAAGGAACCTTGGCACACTCTTCATCAAATGCTTTGACTTGTTTCAGTCTCAAGCATTGGAAAACTTTGATTATTGCCTTGACCAGAGTATCATCATGCAGGCAACCATGACTCACATAATCCTGGAGCACATCCAGATACTCACACAGGACATTCTCTTTCTTTCTTCTTCCAATATACTCAAACATTGCTGTCTTGACATATAGGCTTTTACCAACAGTTTGAATCAAGATATTGTGCAATCGAGCTGATGGGTCAGGGTAAAATATGTGGCTTGTGGCACTTGTCCAGTACTCCAATGCCGCCCTGTTGGCACTCCAAACAGCCGCAGATATCACCACATCATCAAATGTGTTGCTGAAGTCACTGCCTTGTGTCTGAAACAGGAGGTGCAGGATTGGGGATGAGTGTGAATGGTTGACTGCTGCCAATTTTGAAAGGTGGGTGAGAGGAAGAGCAGCAGGCCACATTGCTTGATAATTCCCTTGTTTCAGAAAGAAAGTGAACCAGGGATTGATCCACCGGGGAAACAAAGGACCGCACTGCGACAGGGTCTCTTTCTTTTCATCAGGAATTGGTCCAGCAATAATGCACATTGCAACAACATCCCAATCCAGGGCAATATCAGAGCCTCGCGCATGGCAAAGAACCTTGCCAGCCAGTACCATTCGGTAAGTAAAGGGGAAGGTGGGATATGTTGATCCTGCACCAGTTTGATCAATGAGGCAGGTGGGAAAGGGTTGATGTTGACAGTGTTTCAAGACAAACAACATGTCTTGGATGGCAGATCTAAGTCCACGGCATGATTTTTGCAATTGGTGTAGGGTTTGGCCTCCAGCTAGAGTAAGAGGAATGTGTTGTAGGATCATCTGGAAGACTTCAGCAGGAAACATATTGGTGATTTGGAGTTTAATTAAAATATGAAAAATACAAAACAAACAAGAAATAAAGATAACAAAAAAAAAAGAATCCAACTGGCAAGCATCCAATATTAATCCAAATAGACCAATCCAGGGGTTTTGGCGTTGTAGCCTTTTCCACTATATGGCCTTGGATCCCGCACATAGACCCTCAGAAATTTCATTTGTTTGGCCTCATTCTTTATAGTGAGAGTATCCCATATGGTATTTGAAGGAATCAATGCGCGTGTTGGCAAAAATTCAAACTTGTTTCTGAGAGCCTCTTTGAGACTTCTTTTGAATTTTTCCAAGTCTGTTACGGCTGTGTTGTCTCCCTGAAGCCTTCTAGATTTGAAGGTACCCAGATATGTCAAGAGGTAGGAAAAGTACGGTGCCAGTAATCCAAGCTTGTTTCCTCCTTTGGTAGCCAATATCCCAGCAATACGACTCTCATCCATTGTAATGAACTCTTCCAGTTTGGAATCATAGTCATTCACTACACTACCTGAAGTATACTTGACAATTTGGAATGGTGGATTATTCTTTGGGTCTACCAGTCTAGATATAGCCGCTTTAGAAAGGTCCAATGTTCTGAGCATGCGGGGATGATGGTCAGGGAATCTTCTCAAAGCTGCAGGAATAGAATTGATGAGGGATAGCGCCAGCAGTTTCACCAGCTCTTGTATTACTTCCTTCTCACTTCTGTGGTTCAAAGATACTGACGTGTTGTCATCATCATCTGCTGAAGGGTCATATGTTCCATTAGCCACATCAAAAGCATGGTCCACAATATCAGGTGCTACATGGGCCAGTGCTGCCTGAAAGCCTGTGGTTCTGGGCAACCTGGCTTTTCTTGTGACTTGGGTATTGTACTTTGGCATAAATGACAATAGCATCGCCCCAAAAGGCACCCTTAATCTCCCAAGTGTAACACCCCCAGGATTCATTAAATATTCAATGATTGGAAACGACCTGCGGTGGAGGGCACCAAATTCCTGGACTTTTCTGTAATAGAACCCCAAAGTTGCTTTGTCCATATTCCCTCCATAATATGTTCCTGGAGGCTGGGACACCAAGCTAATGACTTCTGAATGAAGCCAACATGCAACTTCATGGTGGAACTTTTCAAGTTGAGGGTTCTTTTTCACTGCCTCTCTTATCAGTTTGGCGGCAGTTCTGAGAGCCCTCATAGTGGGTGATAATATACCGGATGACAGTTTCTGTTTCCTGCAACAAAAAATAGGTGTCTCCTCGCAGTCCTGTCCAATCCGTCAATGTTATTTTTGAAGTCTTCAAGTATCTGGCCAATGGCTTCAGCAGGTGCCCTCACTTCTAGCCTGTATCCATAAGACTTGTCACCAGCAGTGTCAATGTACTTCATGAATGCCGCCAGAACATTATCCATTTTTGTGGTGCAGTCTCTAAAATCATCAGGTGTCAAACTAGATATTCCAGTTTTGGCATTGGTATGGATAATGCTCAGATTTTTGAATTGACAATAAGCAAGGACCTTTGTGCATGACCATGGACAAGACGCTTTGGGACGGGCTGTCAATCCACCAATGTTATTGGATCCTAGCATGACATTCTTTGTACATGTGAAGAATGGTCCTAGGACCCTGGCAAGGTTGTTTAAGTTGGCAAATAGTACCAATCCCTTTCCATTGACCTGCATTTTCACAAACAAAAGTGAACCCCCCATCTACAATGTTGAAACCAATCTGTGGTGTAGTGGAAATACCAAGTTCAGAGTGTTTTCTCTTATACATGGGATTTCCATGAAGGTAATTCAAATCTGCGCCCCCAATATTGCTTGAATAGCTGTCCTTGACACCTTGATAGATGGTTGCAAAAAAAAACTCCTCGCCCAAGAGTCCACGTCCTGTCGGGTCATTGGCAACAAGTTCTCTGAACTTTTCGCTAAACCCCTCCAAAAGTGAGGTGTCAACTGGAAATGAGGGAAACACCAATCCCCCAAGAGGCCGTCCAACCATATGTTGGGCTTGGTAACCCCTTGCATCATGGGTTACTCTTTGCAAATTGGCCGCAGGCATCACATGTTTGAGAGACTCATATACAAAGTTGTTGTATATGTACTCTTGATCAGCAGCATATTCAGTCATGTGGTTGGAGAAACATAGATACGTCCTGGATCTCTCAGATTGAGCAATTTGAATGTTACCAAATGATCCTAGATCCCGTGTGGTAGGCAATCCATTTTGTACTGCAGAAACAGGGACATCCAACTAAAATAAACTATTTAGGGGTCCATGTATAAATAAATGAGATCCACACCTGCTTTTGCATTTGAAACTTGAAGTCTGATTTTGGTAGAATATTGATTGTACCCTTGCCAATCACCTTTTCAAAATCTTTGTGGTAAGAAAAACAGGAATCAATATCAGCCTGATGTTCCATATCCATTCTTATGCTCTCTGCAGTTGTAAACTTGACCAAACATGGTACTTTCTTGATGAGGATAGCAAAGAATGTTTTCAACTTATGTTGAGGGTGCTCCATGGACAAATTTAATAAGTATTTATCGTTGGCAGTAGGTACAATTCCAGCATTTTGATACTTGTCTGCATAAATCTCAACACTGGTTTCAAAGGATTGTGTGGGATTAACGGTTGATGCTGCATCCACTAATTTACTAATTTCTTGATCTCTCCAATCGGAATCATGGAGTTCTGCCAACAGTGTTCCAACAGTTGTGGTTTTTAAATGGTCCCACTCTTCTTGAATCTCATCAGGCAATGACTCACGCAAGTGTTCAAATCTGTCACTTTGACTTTGATAATACCGATGATCTATGAACAAGGCACTTGTAGGCCCAGAAGTCGAGTCTAACGTATAGTCTGGAAACAATGTCTTAGGATGTTGGAAAGATGCGATGGTGCATACCTGTCATGTCATCTCCAGCGTTGTAAGTGTATCCTTCTTCAATTGATGGAGTGGGCGACGCTGTATGTCTGTTTCTGTTTGGGGAATAGCTGCCTGAGTTTGCAACATCACTCTCAGCTGCATTGTTTTGTTGTTGGTTGGCTGCTTGCAACTGATTTTAGGTACTTACCACGAGACTGTCCAGCATCGCTGTTGGAATCTGTAGTTATTCAGCATTTATTTGAAGTCACACAAGTTTGACTCACCATGGTCTGAATCAATATCCATGTGACTGCCAAAATCTGATTACTTGTTAGTATTTCATAGACATGCCTTTTGGCTCACCTGTATGAGGGTTGATGTTCAACTCTGGATCAAAATCCATGTGGGCTGTCAAAATCTGATTCCTAGTTAGCGAATCTAACCCTAACTTTCGGCTCACCGTCCAATGCTCTGTGAGAGTCAAGGGTACCGCCGTTTGACTCTGACTCAAAATCCATCTCACTGTTAAAGTCTGATTCCTAGTCAGTGCAGTGGTTCTAACCCCAAATTTTGGCTCACCTTCCAAATTTCTAAGATTGTTGTTGAGGATACTGCCATTCATCTTGTTTGATTTTTTGGTTTTCTAGTTAGGGGATGCTGTTTGGCTTTGCTAGTAGTTGGCTTTAGATGCGCAGCTTTTCTTGTTTTTATTTTTTAATTTATTTCAAACCCCGCTGACAATTCTTGAATCTTAATCAGAGCTCTGCACACCTCCTACACACCCCGCCCCTTTGCTCTACTCACAAACGCAAGTGCTACACAGTTTTTTTCCTTCTTCCCCATGTCCACAAAATGTATGCATAAATCTCCCGCAAACACATGTATCTACAGTTTCCTCACTGCAAAGATAGCAAGGACCAGGAATAAGATCAGTCGACCTTTGGCGGGGTTGCTGAGGATGTTGACGGACTGTACCCAATTGAAGAACCATGGGGGGTTGTTGGGTTCCACGAGGTCGCTTTGCACCATCTGCTCCTTTTGAATCTGCTTTGAGACGTCGCTTTGCACCATCTGCTCCCTTTGAATCTGCTTTGCGTGTAAGTGGTTTTCCAGTGACTGAACTATCCAATAGTCTATTTGTCATCTATATTGACAATGTTAGATAATCACCAAAGCACATCACAAAAGGACACCAATACCATTTTCTGAAGGGGATTACTGCCCTTTCTTGTGGCCGAAGAATAGGCCTCGTCAGTTTTATAGTGGCCACCCTCAATTGGCTGTGATTTAGTCTTCTTCAGTGTCAACGTATGGCGTACCTCTGTTATTGACTGTGAGATTGACAAGTCAGCCTAATATGAAAAGATTCAGTTGTCTTCAATTCCAAAGGAAATGACCCACATGCTGCTGCAAAGGTGGATTTGAGGAGGATCCTTCAGAATTCGAAGGTAAGTTGGAGAAACTTCTTTCTCGTTGACTTGGCCCTGGTGTTGGAGGGGTATGGGTTGACATCTTAACCGAATTGAGGTTAGGGTTAGGCCCAAGGCTAAGACTAGGGTTAGGGTTAGGGAAAAAAAAAAACTCTGTTATAATCTGGTTCCAGGTTATAATCTGTGTACCATGAACGCCGACAATGCGACGCAGGGGACACCCGGGCACAATGTAGTGCCAAATATTAAACAAGGTAGCGCTCATCCAGACGGTCCACTTACTGGTAGCGCCTTAGCAGACATGATCCGCGACTTTGAGCAGTTTGAAACCAAACACTGCAAGGAGTACGCTCCGGGCCTTAAATGCCCCAAATGCAGAGTCCAGGCGCTTACCTCTGAAGGGGTGGGCGGAAACTTGAGCCAGCGCGGCCCGCGCCGCGTGAATGTAAAGTGCAACGCCTGCCATCGCAAGACGATGTACCACCTGGCCCTTGAGCAGAACGGCAGGAAGGCGGAACTGGACGAATTAGACCGACTCTATAAGGAGATCCCGATCGCCGAGAAGAAGAGCCGTGCGCTGGTGAAGCTGGGCCAACTGCAAAAAGGCAAAGTGCAGCAGACGCTGCAATTTGCCCCAGCAACGAAACGGGCGCGCGTGGACGAAACTCCAGAGCGCGATTCGAATCAGCAACAAGCAGACAGCGCGCAGCAGCCAGCTGCGTTAATGGAAGTCGAAGAGGAGGAAGATGGGGAGTTTATTGATGACACCAACACCAACAACCCAACAACATCAACTAAACAATCCGATTCGACGACTGGACGAAATTATTCGACTCGAAATGACTATGCGCATCCCGATGAGGCGGCGGCGCTGGCGGCGGCGGTCGAAAAATCGAAGTTGGACTATTTGATGCGTAACTCCACGAGGGAGAATGCTGGAGGGCCGAGCAGGGTGCCATTCGAAAGCCCTGTTCTGTCTGAACGCGCCGCTGGTAAAAAGAGGGCGGAGGACCTACCCGCCGCGGAGATCGATCGAAACGAAAATGGACCTACCCAATCAGAGGCCCTAGCCCGCGCTGAGGCCCGCGCTGACAGGGCTGAGGCAAGGGCGGATCGCGCTGAAGCGAAAATTGACGAACTGATGCGCGAGCTGAAGGAGTTGAAGGATGTGTTGAAGGCCCACTTTAATGGGGCCCAAACTGCGCGCAATTCGAACGCCGCCGCCGCCGCTGCGCCGCCGCCGCCGACCGCAATCCCCAGAACACAAGTAGGTGGTGGTGCTGGAAGGGGAAGGGGAGACCGAGTTGGTGGTGGTAGAAAAAACTTGGAAAATTTCCCCACCAAAAAGTATTCTGCTGAAGAATGGGAACGATTGACTGCTGGAATGTTTGAAGTGGTGGATGGCACAATGGTTAAAATGGGAACAGCAGAACATAAAAGGCTGTTGGAGCGTGAAAGGGCAACAGCCAGAGACATCAAGGAAAAGGCTGCAATTATGGTGGAATATAGGGACCATATGCATGCAACTGGGCAGTGGAAGACAGGAGCAAATGGTCGCCCAGTTGTGGGGGCCAGTATTAACCAACAGCCAGCCCGAGCCAAACCACAGGCAGCTTCACATACATCCCAAGAAGAGTGGCAAACAGTCCAAAGGCGCAAATCTGGGCGCCTAGCAAATGAGGGGGGCCGTCAGAACGGCCCAGACATCAACAACGTTGGTCCCCCTCGTGGACCGATAAGTGCCCCACAGTCTTCTTCATTCAACTTTACTTATCCACAATCTGGTAGCGAACAATACTCTGGCGACACAGATCAAGACATGCACAAGCTCTATGGGGACAAATGGAAAGAAATGTGCGCGGACTACAACAAGACTGGTACTTCTTCTCGAGATAGAATTGACTGGAGTGACGACGTTGATGACGATGTGGAACACCTGTACACCAAACAAACTGCGCATCCTGATCCAAGGCCCTCTGGGCCTAGCTCTAACTGGGGGGGCCGCGCGGGCGGCCCAATTCATTATAACGGTCCCCCCCAGGGATCGATAAGTGCCTCTCATTTAAAGCCCAAACCCACTTCTTATGCTAATGCAGCCACCGTTGACCCCCAGGTGTACCGTCAACAGCAACAAAAACTCAAGGCAAAGCGTGCACAGGCTGCCCAGAGGCTGATGAGACCGGTCTCAGAGCCACTTCAGTTCAAGGTGATTCGAATGGGAATCAATGACAATCGCCCACTCCGCAATGTGGTCGGCAAAGAGCGCGACAAGATTGTCAAGGAGCTGGCAGCTACTATTGGCATTGGAAAATTCACAGTCCTGACGTCTACCATTGGGAACTCAATCATTGAGTTCTATGTCACGGCAGCTGCCTATGATACTGCAGTCAAGAGGATCCAAGACTGTGGGGGCAATGTCTTGTCCAACTTCAGCCCCTTTGCCAGGCCACCACATGCCCAGCAATCACCAGAGGCCAGCAAGACTAGTACTGTCAACCGCTTGTCCCACTTATGTCTGTCTGCAAGAACTGTCAACCTGCAAGACACTATCATGGAGGGTGCACCAGACAATATCAAGTCTGCTGTCCTGGAAAAAGTCCGCCAGATCACAGGCAACCCAAGGCGCACCATTGGTAGACAAGCTCCCCACTTTGTAGACGATATGGAAACTGAAGGAGGTACTACTCTTGGAGACTTCTTGCCCCAGCAGCCTGCCCAGCCTGCCGCGGCTCCACCGACAACTAACGAGACTGGTGACCCAGTCCAATGTTAGTACACCTTGCGAACGTGAATGGCCTGGCGGGAAAGGCCGAAAGAAATCCGTCGCTTTTAACACCCATCTGGGTGTGGACTTAACCATATTATTAGAAAACCTGGCTGTCGCCCCAAGCCTCAGTCCCATTTCGACCTCATATTGCAAACCTCATGACATTAAACCTCAATCCTACTGCTGGTGGTCGCCGTGCTACTGGTGGTCTTCTTGCATTTGCTTCTCCTGGTGCACCCAAGAACTACCGCGTCATTTTTGAAGACAAGGACAGCTGCTACATGGCCCTCCAAGTCGGTGATGTGGTCCTCATACCAGTGTATCTGGCCCCATCCCAGCCAGATACCAAACTTCAAGAGCTTCTGGTCAAGGCCGAGGAACTATCTGACCGGTTCTCCAAACGCTGTGT